>CAJUXJ010001075.1:34710-69957 GCA_910589775.1 Avena eriantha
TTTTGGTTTGTTTAGGACATATGTACATGGAGATAAATGTTGGGCCAACTTTGCCACATTCTAGGCCCCGTTGTCCCATGGCGGGAGTTTTCACGTACAGATCTAGGATTTCACTAAGTGTTAACGCATGTTCGGGAAGGGGGTCACACCTGGGGCCTACACATGGCACCTACCAATGTTGCACCACACTCACACACATATCCTAGGGGCACATGCAAGTTTTCATGTGATTCCGACGCTCCGGTGGTCTTCCTCCGTGAAACCCTAGACCGGGGCCCCGTCCGTCTACCCCTATAGCTTTCTCTCCTCCGTACGAGGGTAGCGTGGTGGACCTTTCGGTATTGGTTTTAGGGTGTTAGGACATATGTAACACTGCGAGAGCAAAGGTTGGGTCAACTTTCCACCATTCTACTTCTAGGCCCGGTTGTTGCTCGCGGCGGGAGTTTCCACGTACAGATCCAGATTTTACTAAGTGTTGACTCAGGTCGGGAAGGGGGTCACACCTGGGGGCCTACACAGGGTGCACCACTACAACCTTGCAACCACTCTCACAACCATATCCTAGATGCACTTCGCAATTTTTTCATGTGATTCGATGCTCCGGTGGTCTTGCCCTCCGGCGAACCCTAACTGAGGGGCCCCGGATCGTCTACCCCTATACAAAAGCTTTTCTCCGTACGAGGGTAGCGCGGTGACCTTATCTATTTTTTTTCGGTTTGTTTAAGGACATATGTACATGGAGAAGCAGAAATGTTGGGCCAACTTTGCCACATTCTAGGCCCCGTTTGTCCCGCGGCGGGAGTTTTTCACGTACAGGTCCATGATTTCACTAGTGTTAACGCATGTCTGGGAAGGGGGTCACACCTGGGGCCTAACGCATGGCACCTACCAACGTTGCCACCACTCTCACACACATATCCTAGGGTCACATGCAAGTTTTCATGTGATTCTGACGCTCCGGTGGTCTTCCTCCGGCGAAACACTAGACCGGGGGCCCCGGATCGTCTACCCCTATAGCTTTCTCTGTACGAGGGTAGCGT
Source organism: Avena eriantha (assembly GCA_910589775.1). Taxonomy (NCBI): domain Eukaryota; kingdom Viridiplantae; phylum Streptophyta; class Magnoliopsida; order Poales; family Poaceae; genus Avena; species Avena eriantha. Next base: position 35,751 of record CAJUXJ010001075.1, read on the forward strand.
TCGTGGAGCTTTCTATTTGTTTTGGTTTGTTTAGGACATATGTACATGGAGAGCAAATGTTGGTCCAACTTTGCCACATTCTAGGCCCGGGTTGTCCCGCGGCGGGAGTTTCCACGTATAGATCCAGTATTTTACTAAGTGTTAACGCATGTCCGGGAAGGGGGTCATACTTAGGGCCTACACATGGCACCTACCTAGCTTGCACCACTCTCACACACATATCCTAGGGGCACATGCAAGTTTTCATGTGATTCCGACGCTTCGGTGGTCTTCCTCTGGTGAAACCCTAGACCGGGGGCCCCGGATCGTCTACCCCTATAGCTTTCTCCGTACGAGGGTAGCGTGGTGGACCTTTCTATATTTTTGGTTTGTTTAGGACATATGTACATAGAGAGAAAATGTTGGGCCAACTTTGCCACATTCTAGGCCCCGGTTGTCCCGCGGCGGGAGTTTCCACGTACAGATCCAGTATTTTACTAAGTGTTGACGCATGTCCGGGAAGGGGGTCACACCTTGGGCCTACACATGTCACCTACCAACCTTGCACCACTCTCACACACATATCCTAGGGGCACATGCAAGTTTTCATTTGATTCCGATGCTCCGGTGGTCTTCCTCCGGCGAAACCCTAGACCGGGGCCCCCGGATCGTCTACCCCTATAGCTTTCTCCGTACGGGGGTACCGCGGTGGACCTTTCTATTTGTTTTGGTTTTTTAGGACATATGTACATGGAGAGAAAATGTTGGGCCAACTTTGCCACATTCTAGGCCCCGGTTGTCCCGCGGCAGGAGTTTCCACGTATAGATCCAGTATTTTACTAAGTGTTAACGCATGTCCGGGAAGGGGGTCACACTTAGGGCCTACACATGGCACCTACCAACCTTGCACCACTCTCACACACATATCCTAGGGGCACATGCAAGTTTTCATGTGATTCCGACGCTCCGGTGGTCTTCCTCCGGCGAAAGCCTAGACCGGGGGCCCCGGATCGACTACCCCTACACCTTTCTCCGTACGAGGGTAGCGCGTTGGAACTTTCCATTTGTTTTGGTTTGTTAGGACATATGTACATGGAGAGCAAAATGTTGGGCCAACTTTGCCACATTCTAGGCCCCGGTTGTCCCGCGGCGGGAGTTTCCACGTACAGATCCAGTATTTTACTAAGTGTTGACGCATGTCCGGGTAGGGGGGTCACACCTTGGGCCTACACATGTCACCTACCAACCTTGCACCACTCTCACACACATATCCGAGGGGCACATGCAAGTTTTCATTTGATTCCGATGCTCCGGTGGTCTTCCTCCGGCGAAACCCTAGACCAGGGGCCCCGGATCGTCTACCCCTATAGCTTTCTTCGTACGAGGGTACCGCGGTGGACCTTTCTATTTGTTTTAGTTTTTTAGGACATATGTACATGGAGAGCAAATGTTGGGCCAACGTTGCCACATTCTAGGCCCCGGTTGTCCCGCGGCGGGAGTTTCACGTATAGATCCATGATTTCACTAAGTGTTAATGCATGTCCGGGAAGGGGGTCACACCTGGGGCCTAAACATGGCACCTACCAACCTTGCACCACTCTCACACACATATCCTAGGGGCACATGCAAGTTTTCATGTGATTCCGACGCTCCGGTGGTCTTCCTCCGGCGAAACCCTGGACCGGGGGCCCAGCATCGTCTACCCCTATAGCTTTCTCCGTACGAGGGTAGAGCGGTGGACCTTTCTATTTTCATAGTTTATTAGGACATACGTACATGGAGAGAAAATGTTGGACAACTTTGCCACATTCTAGGCCGCGGTTGTCCCACGGCGGGAGTTTCCACGTACAGATCCAGGATTTCACTAAGTGTTAACGCATGTCCGGGAAGGGGTTCACACCTGGGGCCTACACATGTCACCTACCAACGTTGCACCACTCTCACACACATATCCTAGGGGCACATGCAAGTTTTCATGTGGTTCCGACGCTCCGGTGGTCTTCCTCCGGCGAAACCCTAGACCGGGGCCCCGGATCGTCTACGCCTATACCTTTCTCCGTAAGAGGGTAACGCGGTGGAACTTTCTATTGGTTTTGGTTTTTTTAGGACATATGTACATGGAGAGCAAATTTTGGGACAACTTTGCCACATTCTAGGCCCCGGTTGTCCAAGTTTGCACATATAGATCCAGGATTTCACTAAGTGTTAACGCATGTCCGGGAGGGGTTCACACCTGGGGCCTACACATTGCACCTACCAACCTTGCAACACTCTCACACACATGTCCTAGGGGCACATGCAAGTTTTCATGTGATTCCGACTTTCTGTTGGTCTTCCTCCGGCGAAACCCTAGACTGGGGGCCCCCCGGATCGTCTACCCCCATAGCTTTCTCCGTACGAGGGTAGCGTGGTGGACCTTTCTATTTGTTTTGGTTTGTTTAGGACATATGTACATGGAGAGAAAATGTTGGGCCAACTTTGCCACATTCTAGGCCCCGGTTGTCCCACGGCGGGAGTTTTCACGTACAGATCCAGGATTTCACTAAGTGTTAACACATGTCCGGGAAGGGGGTCACACCTGGGGCCTACACATGGCACCTACCAATGTTGCACCACTCTCACACACGTATCCTAGGGGCACATGCAAGTTTTCATGTGATTCCGACGCTCCGGTTCTCTTCCTCCGGTGAAACCCTAGACCGGGGGCCCTAGATCGTCTACCCCTATAGCTTTCTCTGTACGAGGGTAGCGTTGTGGACCTTTCTATTTGTTTTAGTTTGTTTAGGACATATGTACATGAAGAACAAATGTTGGGCCAACTTTGCGACATTCTAGGACCCGGTTGTCTCGTGGCGGGAGTTTCCACGTACAGATCCAGTATTTTACTAAGTGTTGACGCATGTCCGGGAAGGGGCTCACACCTGGGGCCTACACATGGCACCTACCAACCTTGCACCACTCTCACACACATATCCTAGGGGCACACGCAAGTTTTCATGTGATTCCGATGCTCCGGTGGTCTTCCTCCGGCGAAACCCTAGAATGGGGGCCCTGGATCGTCTACCCTATAGCATTCTCCGTACGAGGGTAGCGCGGTGGACCTTTCAATTTTTTTGGTTTGTTTAGGACATATGTACATGGAGAGCAAATGTTGGGCCAACTTTGCCACATTCTAGGGCCTGGTTGTCCCGCGGCGGGAGTTTTCACATACAGATCCATGATTTCACTATGTGTTAACACATGTCCGGGAAGGGGGTCACACCTGGGGCCTACACATGGCACCTACCAACGTTGCACCACTCTCGGACACATATCCTAGGGTCACATGCAAGTTTTCATGTGATTCCGACGCTCTGGTGGTCTTACTCCGGTGAAACACTAGACCGGGGGCCTCGGATCGTCTACCCCTATAGCTTTTTCCGTACGAGGGTAGCGTCGTGGAGCTTTCTATTTGTTTTGGTTTGTTTAGGACATATGTACATGGAGAGAAAATGTTGGGCCAACTTTGCCACATTCTAGGCCCCGGTTGTCCCGCGGCGGGAGGTTCCACGTATAGATCCAGTATTTTACTAAGTGTTAACGCATGGGGGGTCACACCTCAGGCCTACACATGGCACCTACCAACCTTGCACCACTCTCACACACATATCCTAGGGGCACATGCAGGTTTTCAGGTGATTCCGACGCTTCGGTGGTCTTCCTCCGGCGAAACCCTAGACCGGGGGCCCCGGATCGTCTACCCCTATAGCTTTCTCCGTACGAGGGTAGCGTGGTGGACCTTTCTATTTTTTTTGGTTTGTTTAGGACATATGTACATGGAGAGCAAATGTTGGGCCAACTTTGCCACATTCTAAACCCGGTTGTCCCGCGGCGGGAGTTTCCATGTACAGATCCAGTATTTTACTAAGTGTTGACGCATGTCCGGGAAGGGGGTCACACCTTGGGCCTACACATGTCACCTACCAACCTTTCACCACTCTCACACACATATCCTAGGGGCACATGCAAGTTTTCATTTGATTCCGATGCTCCGGTGGTCTTCCTCCGGCGAAACCCTAGACCGGGGGCCCCGGATCGTCTACCCCTATAGCTTTCTCCGTACGAGGGTAGCGCGGTGGACCTTTCTATTTGTTTTGGTTTTTTAGGACATATGTACATGGAGAGCAAATGTTGGGCCAATGTTGCCACATTCTAGGCCCCGGTTGTCCCCCGGCGGGAGTTTCCACGTATAGACCCAGGATTTCACTAAGTGTTAACGCATGTCTGGGAAGGGGTTCACACCTGGGGCCTACACATGTCACCTACCAACGTTGCACCACTCTCACACACATATCCTAGGGGCACATGCAAGTTTTCTTGTGATTCCGACGCTCCCGTGGTCTTCCTCCGGTGGAACCCTAGACCGGGGTCCCCATATCGTCTACCCCTATACCTTTCTCCGTACGAGGGTAGCGCGGTGGACCTTTCTATTTGTTTTAGTTTGTTTAGGACATATGTACATGGAGAGCAAATGTTGGGCCAACTTTGCGACATTCTAGATCCCGGTTGTCCAGCGACGCGAGTTTTCACATATAGATCCAGGATTTCACTAAGTGTTAACGCATGTCCGGGAGGGGGTTCACACCTGGGGCCTACACATGGCACCTACCAACCTTGCACCACTCTCACACACATATCCTAGGGGCACATGCAAGTTTTCATGTGATTCCGACGCTCCGGTGGTCTTCCTCCAGCGAAAGCCTAGACCGGGGGCCCCGGATCACCTACCCCTACACCTTTCTCCGTACGAGGGTAGCGCGGTGGAACTTTCCATTTGTTTTGGTTTGTTAGGACATATGTACATGGAGAGAAAATGTTGGGCCAACTTTGCCACATGCTAGGCCCCGGTTGTCGCGCGGCGGGAGTTTCCACGTACAGATCCAGGATTTCACTAAGTGTTAACGCATGTCCGGGAAGGTGTTTACACCTGGGGCCTACACATGTCACCTATCTACGTTGCACCACTCTCACACACATATCCTAGGGGCAAATGCAAGTTTTCATGTGATTTCGATGCTCCGGTGGTCTTCCTCCGGCGAAACCCTAGACGGGGGCCCCGGATCGTCTAACCCTATAGCTTTCTCCGTACGAGGGTAGCGCGGTGGACCTTTCAGTTTTCTTTGGTTTGTTTAGGACATATGTACATGGAGACGAAATGTTGTGCCAACTTTGCGACATTCTAGGCCCCCGTTGTCCCGCGGCGGGAGTCTTCACATATAGATCCAGGATTTCACTAAGTGTTGACGCATGTCCGGGAATTGGGTCACACCTGGGGCCTACACATGGCACGTACCAACCTTGCACCACTCTCACACACATATCCTAGGCGCACATGGAAGTTTTCATGTGATTCCCACGCTCCGATGGTCTTCCTTCGGCGAAAGCCTAGACCGGGGGCCCCGGATCGTCTACCCCTATACCTTTCTCTGTACGAGGGTAGCACGGTGGAACTTTCTATTTGTTTTGGTTTTTTAGGACATATGTACATGGAGAGAAAATGTTGGGCCAATGTTGCCACATTCTAGGCCCCGGTTGTCCCGCGGCGGGAGTTTCCACGTATAGACCCAGGATTTCACTAAGTGTTAACGCATGTCCGGGAGGGGGTTCACACCTGGGGCCTACACATGTCACCTACCAACGTTGCACCACTCTCACACACATATCCTAGGGGCACATGCAAGTTTTCATGTGATTCCGACGCTCCCGTGGTCTTCCTCCGGTGGAACCCTAGACCGGGGGCCCCATATCGTCTACCCCTATACCTTTCTCCGTACGAGGGTAGCGCGGTGGACCTTTCTATTTGTTTTGGTTTGTTTTGGACATATGTACATGGAGAGCAAATGTTGGGCCAACTTTGCGACATTCTAGGTCCCGGTTGTCCAGCGACGCGAGTTTTCACATATAGATCCAGGATTTCACTAAGTGTTAACGCATGTCCGGGAGGGGGTTCACACCTGGGGCCTACACATGGCACCTACCAACCTTGCACCACTCTCACACACATATCCTAGGGGCACATGCAAGTTTTCATGTGATTCCGACGCTCCGGTGGTCTTCCTCCAGCGAAAGCCTAGACCGGGGGCCCCGGATCGCCTACCCCTACACCTTTCTCCGTACGAGGGTAGCGCGGTGGAACTTTCCATTTGTTTTGGTTTGTTAGGACATATGTACATGGAGAGAAAATGTTGGGCCAACTTTGCCACATGCTAGGCCCCGGTTGTCGCGCGGCGGGAGTTTCCACGTACAGATCCAGGATTTCACTAAGTGTTAACGCATGTCCGGGAAGGGGTTTACACCTAGGGCCTACACATGTCACCTACCTACGTTGCACCACTCTCACACACATATCCTAGGGGCAAATGCAAGTTTTCATGTGATTCCGATGCTCCGGTGGTCTTCCTCCGGCGAAACCCTAGACGGGGGCCCCGGATCGTCCAACCCTATAGCTTTCTCCGTACGAGGGTAGCGCGGTGGACCTTTCAGTTTGCTTTGGTTTGTTTAGGACATATGTACATGGAGACGAAATGTTGTGCCAACTTTGCGACATTCTAGGCCCCCGTTGTCCCGCGGCGGCAGTTTCCACGTATAGATCCAGGATTTCACTAAGTGTTGACGCATGTCCGAGAAGTGGGTCACACCTGGGGCCTACACATGGCACCTACCAACCTTGCACCACTCTCACACACATATCCTAGGCGCACATGGAAGTTTTCATGTGATTCCCACGCTCCGATGGTCTTCCTTCGGCGAAAGCCTAGACCGGGGGCCCCGGATCGTCTACCCCTATACCTTTCTCTGTACGAGGGTAGCACGGTGGAAATTTCTATTTGTTTTGGTTTTTTAGGACATATGTACATGGAGAGCAAATGTTGGGCCAATGTTGCCACATTCTAGGCCCCGGTTGTCCCGCGGCGGGAGTTTTCACGTACAGATCCATGATTTCACTAAGTGTTTACGCATGTCCGGGAGGGGGTTCACACCTGGGGCCAACACATGGCACCTACCAACCTTGCACCACTCTCACATACATATCCTAGGGTCACATGCAAGTTTTCATGTGATTCCGACGCTCCGGTGGTCTTCCTTCGGCAAAAGCCTAGACCGGGGGCCCCGGATCGTCTATGCCTATACCTTTTTTCCGTACGAGGGTAGCGTCGTGGAGCTTTCTATTTGTTTTAGTTTTTTTAGGACATATGTACATGGAGAGAAAATTTTGGGCCAACTTTGCCACATTCTAGGCCGCGGTTGTCCCGCGGCGGGAGTTTGCACATACAGATCCAGGATTTCACTAAGTGTTAACACATGTCCGGGAGGGGGTTCACACCTGGGGCCTACACATGGCACCTACCAACCTTGCAACACTCTCACACACATGTCCTAGGGGCATATGCATGTTTTCATGTGATTCCGACGTTCTATTGGTCTTCCTCCAGCGAAACCCTAGACTGGGGGCCCCGGATCGTCTACCCCCATAACTTTCTCCGTACGAGGGTAGCGTGGTGGACCTTTCTATTGTTTTGTTTTGTTTAGGACATATGTACATGGAGAGAAAATGTTGGGCCAACTTTGCCACATTCTAGGCCCCGGTTGTCCCACGGCGGGAGTTTTCACGTACAGATCTAGGATTTTACTAGGTGTTAACGCATGTTCGGGAAGGGGGTCACACCTGGGGCCTACACATGGCACCTACCAATGTTGCACCACTCTCACACACATATCCTAGGGGCACATGCAAGTTTTCGTGTGATTCCGACGCTCCGGTGGTCTTCCTCCGGTGAAACCCTAGACCGGGGGCCCCGGACCGTCTACCCCTATAGCTTTCTCCGTACGAGGGTAGCGCGGTGGACCTTTCTATTTGTTTTAGTTTGTTTAGGACATATGTACAAGGAGAGAAAATGTTGGGGCAACTTTGCCACATTCTAGGCCCCGGTTGTCTCGCGGCGGGAGTTTCCACGTACAGATCCAGTATTTTACTAAGTGTTGACGCATGTCCGGGAAGGGGGTCACACCTGGGGCCTACACATGGCACCTACCAACCTTTCACCACTCTCACACACATATCCTAGAGGCACATGCAAGTTTTCATGTGATTCCGATGCTCCGGTGGTCTTCCTCCGGCGGAACCCTAGACTGGGGGGCCCCGGATCGTCTACCCCTATAGCTTTCTCCGTACGAGGGTAGCGCGGTGGACCTTTCTATATTTTTGGTTTGTTTAGGACATATGTACATGGAGAGCAAATGTTGGGCCAACTTTACCACATTCTAGGCCCCGTTTGTCCCGTGGCGGGAGTTTTCACGTACAGGTCCATGATTTCACTATGTGTTAACGCATGTCCGGGAAGGGGGTCACACCTGGGGCCTACACATGGCACGTACCAACGTTGCACCACTCTCACACACATATCCTAGGGTCACATGCAAGTTTTCATGTGATTCCGACGCTCCGGTGGTCTTCCTCCGGCGAAACACTAGACCGGGGGCCCCGGATCGTCTACCCCTATAGCTTTCTCCGTACGAGGGTAGCGTCGTGGAGCTTTATATTTGTTTTAGTTTGTTTAGGACACATGTACATGGAGAGCAAATGTTGGGCCAACTTTGCGACATTCTAGGTCCCGGTTGTCCCGCGGCGGGAGTTCCCACGAATAGATACAGTATTTTACTAAGTGTTAACGCATGTCCGGGAAGGGGGTCACACTTAGGGCCTACACATGTCACCTACCAACTTTGCAACACTCTCACACACATATCCTAGGGGCACATGCAAGTTTCAATGTGATTCCGACACTTCGGTGGTCTTCCTCCGGCGAAACCCTAGACCGGGGGCCCCGGATCGTCTACCCCTATAGCTTTCTCCGTACGAGGGTAGCGTGGTGGACCTTTCTATATTTTTGGTTTGTTTAGGACATATGTACATGGAGAGCAAATGTTGGGCCAACTTTGCCACATTCTAGGCCCCGGTTGTCCCGCGGTGGGAGTTTCCACGTACAGATCCAGTATTTTACTAAGTGTTGACGCATGTCCGGGAAGGGGGTCACACCTTGGGCCTACAGATGTCACCTACCAACCTTGAACCACTCTCACACACATATCCTAGGGGCGCATGCAAGTTTTCATTTGATTCCGATGCTCCGGTGGTCTTCCTCCGGCGAAACCCTAGACCGGGGGCCCCGGATCGTCTACCCCTATAGCTTTCTCCGTACGAGGGTACCGCGGTGGACCTTTCTATTTGTTTTGGTTTTTTAGGACATATGTACATGGAGAGCAAATGTTGGGCCAACGTTGCCACATCCTAGGCCCCTGTTGTCCCGCGGCGGCAGTTTTCACGTATAGATCCATGATTTCACTAAGTGTTAATGCATGTCCGGGAAGGGGGTCACACCTGGGGCCTACAGATGGCACCTACCAACCTTACACCACTCTCACACACATATCCTAGGGGCACATGCAAGTTTTCATGTGATTCCGACGCTCCGGTGGTCTTCCTCCGGCGAAACCCTGGACCGGGGGCCCAAGATCGTCTACCCCTATAGCTTTCTCCCTACGAGGGTAGCGCGGTGGACCTTTCTATTTGTTTTAGTTTGTTTAGGACTTATGTACATGGAGAGAAAATGGTGGGCCAACTTTGCCACATTCTAGGCCCCGGTTGTCCCGCGGCGGGAGTTTCCACGTATAGATCCAGGATTTAACTAAGTGTTGACGCATGTCCGGGAAGGGGGTCACACCTGGGGCCTACACATATCACCTACCAACGTTGCACCACTCTAACTCACATATCCTAGGGGCACATGCAAGTTTTCATGTAATTCCGACGCTCCGGTGGTCTTCCTCCGGCGAAACCCTAGACCTGGGGCCCCGGATCATCTACCCCTATAGCTTTCTCCGTACGAGGGTAGCACGGTGGACCTTTCTATTTGTTTTTATTTGTTTAGGACATATGTACATGGATAGCAAATGTTGGGCAACCTTTGCGACATTCTAGGCCCCGGTTGTCCCGCGAATGGAGTTTTCACGTATAGATCGAGGATTTCACTAAGTGTTAACGCATGTTCGGGAAGGGGGTGACACCTGGGGCCTACACATGGCACCTACCAACCTTGCACCACTCTCACACACATATCCTAGGGGAACATGCAAGTTTTCATGTGATTCCGACGCTCTGGTGGTCTTCCTTCGGCGAAAGCCTAGACCGGGGGCCCCGGATCATCTACCCCTATATCTTTCTCCGTATGAGGGTAGCGCGGTGGAACATTCTATTTGTTTTCGTTTTTTAGGACATATGTACATGGAGAGCAAATGTTGGGCCAACATTGCCACATTCTAGGCCCCGGTTGTCCCGCGGCGGGAGTTTTCACGTACAGATCCAGGATTTCACTAAGTGTTAACGCATGTCCGGGAGGGGGTTCACACCTAGGGTCTACACATGGCACCTACCAACCTTGCAACACTGTCACACACATATCCTAGGGTCCATGCAAGGTTTCATGTGATTCCGACGCGCCGGTGGTCTTCCTCCGGCGAAACCCTAGACCGGGGGCCCCGGATCGTGTACCCCCATAGCTTTCTCCGTACGAGGGTAGCGCGGAGGACCTTTCTATTTGTTTTCGTTTGTTTATGACATATGTACATGGAGAGTAAATCTTGGGCCAACTTTGCCACATTCTAGGCCCCGGTTGTCCCACGACGAGAGTTTTCACGTACAGATCCAGGATTTCACTAAGTGTTAACGCATGTCCGGGAAGGGGGCCACACTTGGTTCCTACACATGGCACCTACCAACCTTGCACCACTCTCACACACATATCCTAGGGGCACATGCAAGTTTTCATGTGATTCCGACGCTCCGGTGGTATTCCTCCGGCGAAACGCTAGACCAGGTGTAACACCCTCGAATCGGCTCTATGCAAGTTTTAGCCCTTTCCGCCAAACCCGCATAGAAACGATTCAAGGACGCCCACCAGGCACTTTCGTGCGGGTGGAAAACGAAGTAATACCATTTCACAACAGTCCTCGATGGGACCCACAGATCATATATATACATCAGCGTCTCCATGAGTCCATAATACAGATACAATATACAAAGATCCAAATCACCTTTAAAACGATAGAGCGTCCGACTACGGACAAGATGCAAATGGGGCTAAGAGCCCTGAAGAATAACCAATGGCGTCCATAACCCTGCCCAGGCCAAGCCGGAAGGGTAACCCTTCTAACGACGGCGATCGCAAACCTGCTAAAACAAAAGGGGTGCCGACAAAGGGCAAAGGAAAAAGAGGAGCGTTAGTACTGAGGCCAGCACATGGCGAGGCTAGAATTCGGCTGCTCTCGCCTACATAGGTATGGTGGACTGAAGCGGCAGCGCAGCGGCACTAAACAACCTACAGAGACTCGGTAATACTGGCGGCTATTAGAGAGGGGTAAGAAAGACCTATTCGGATCCAACCTGATGCTAACACCACACATACCCATCCTGGTATTCCGCCTCGAGACCAAACGAGGAAGTCAAACCGAGGAAAACTCACACGGTTGGCAGTTTTATTTAATCTTTCCTTGGCAGTTATCCCACTTACCAGCCTTCTCACATACAAGTCAAAATATAACAGTAAACTTTAGTTATAGTTGTCTATGATCGAGAAACTGTGCTCAAAGTTGTCCATAACCGTGGAAACGGCTTTCCGAAAAGATTTAACCCTGCAGGGGTGCACCAAAGTATCCACACGCACTTCGACCCTTTTTGCCAGATCAATTAACATACACCCATCGGTATGTCGGCGGGGCCTAAGTCATGACGTTTCCCAGACACAAAGCAAGTACATGGGGGCCACCCCACTAAGCTACCCGCAACGAAGTCCGCCGGCTCCGAGACGGACCCAGGGTTTGCGACGACGGCTGTAAACGACTAGGAACCCGAAAAGTGTGACTGGGATTGTCGATACCACGAAAACGTAGCGCGATCCAAAACAGTACAGGTGCTCTACGCACAATCGTAAATAAAGCAGTAACATGGCATAAGTACAGAATAGTAATAAAGCCCCAAACTCCTTGTGGCCCCCGGTACAGTACTTTGAAATCAGGTAGTAAGCCGATGGGGGTGCCCACACACCCCACCCGTGGTTAGCGCGCTCAATCTCGGAACAGGTGTCAAGAATTCGGGTCCTAGGGGACACTAGTGAGCTGTTAAGAACCAAATATTGTCTATTACCCACTGGTGCCTCTGCATTAATCTACTATCGACATTAATTAAGAAACTGTAATTAGAATCATGATCAACACCACCATTAAACATTTGCCAACCTCCCGACAACTGTGGAACATCGATGGCGCGAAGCAACAGCTGAGCCAGCAACTACAACTCGCAAAGGCCGACTATCTATCAAACAACGGGCTATAGGATGTGTCCAAGGAAATATAGAGGCTGCAGGGAATATAACTGGTGCACGAAAACTAAAGCATCGCAATACGGATAGCAATAGATCAACAGAAAGAAGTAAAGACTATAAATGCAAAATGGGTAGAAAGGGGGAGAGATGCTCGCCTAGGAAACACTGCCGAAGGATCATATCTGGAGAACTTGTCGATAGTCGCATCCACTCATCGGTCTAATCCGCGAAGAAGCAAAGCACTAAAAGAAACACCGGATACACTATTTAATACTACGGCAGAAGATCCGGCATGATTATGATATGATGCAGATGCGGTGCAATTAGGCAGTTTTAAGCGGAACCGGGGTCCCGACATTTAATTAAACTGTTCAAGCTATTTAGAACCCCTGCAATTTAAATGTTGTATTAACAGGGTGAAACAAGGCATCGGTTCGCTACACAAATTTAAATGGGGGCCATATGAGACAAAAATAGTCCGCATATGGTCTCAATATTTAATTTAGGTGATTCGACTAAATACCCCAAACCTCATGATCCGATGTATGCGAGTATGATCAAATTATATGCAGCAGATAGCTATTATATATTATAAAATAAGGGGTCGCGCAGAAAGGGGTCACACATTAGGGTCGAAGATCTTGGGGGTTCCCAGGGTTCGACGGGGATCAGTCTTCGGATCCGAGAGGAAGAAGGCACCGGGTTCGGGATCATCGCCTTCGGATTCCGTAAGGAGGGACTCGAGGTCTTTGGTTCCGGCGGCATCGTCTTATGGTTCCATGTTGAAGCCCTTGGGGTTTTCCGTGACGGAGTACTTGCCGATGGACATCAAGTGTAACACTAGGTGCAGATCTCCAGGTTCGGTTGGCGGTGAACTTGAGTCAACACCGGGCAGTCTTTGGGCAGTGCCATGACTATTCGCAACAAAGATCAAATTAGCTGAGGTACACCGTATCTCCACAGGACACCACAGTTTCCACGCTTACACGGATAGCAACATGCCACGTCTAGGGCTGAACATGGTGATGTGGACAAGGACGGTGTCGAGGTCGCGGGGACGGGCGGCTGGCGGTGGCCAGCGCTGGCGCAGGAGCTTGTAAACCTGGAGACCGGATCACGGGGTCGGGCGGCACAGGGCGGATCCACATGGCAGAGGGCCCACTGGGAGCTCGAGGTCAGAGTCGGCCAGCTTGGCGCCGGGCTCCGGCGAGGCAGGCCCACTGGCGGCGGTCGGAGCAGAGGTCGCAGAGGTAGGGGAAGGCGCGGCCGACGCAGGGAGAAGACGCGAGGGAGGCGGGGCAGGCGAGGCTGGAGGGAGGCGACGCAGGAGGCCGGACGGAGAGGCGTCGCGGAAGGCGGGCGGAGCTCGGGCGGCGACGGTTGTCAAGGAAGACGAGGGCGCGCGCGACGGCTCTACGTCGGGCGGAGGCGCGGTCAGAGAGGAGGTCGCGCGACACAGGGACGTGTAGCGGCCGGAGGCGGTGGAGGCCAAGGGCGGCGGAGCTCGGCTCGAGGCGGCCGGCGGGGCATGCGGTGAAGGGCGGCAGGGCGAGGGCCGGGCAGCGGCGGGAGAAGAGCGCGGCGGCGGAGGAGATTGGCGCCTCTGGTGGCGGAGACGGACGGGAGAATAAGGGGAGGCGACGGCGGAGGGGATCATAGGCAGAGGCGGGGAGACGCCGGGGATGACGCTTGGCAACGGAGATCGAGGGGAGCAGCGGGGCCTGGGGCGGCGACGGCGGCGTCCGTCGGTGGGGAAGGGGGGCGCGTCGGGGCGCGTGGGAATGGACCGGGTCAGGGGCTCAGGGAAGAGAGAGAGGATGGTGGGGCTTCGGTGCGGGGCTGGGGCTGGTGGGGCAGGTGCAGGTGGGAGTGGTGCGTGTCCACTGGGTGGACCGGGTGGCGTTGGGCGCCGTGCAGGTGGCGGAAGAGGCACGTGGGCGGGAGAGGCCGGCTGCTGGGGGGCCCATGGGCAGGTGGCAGGAGGTGACCAGGGGTGGCGTGCGTGCGGTGTGAGCTGGGAGACAGGGGAGGGGTCAGGAGGGTGACGGGGCGAGCGCTGGTTGGATGGGGTGAGGTGGAGGGGTAGGGGAAAAGAGCTGGGTAGAACAAGGTTGCGTAGATTAGGGATTTCGGAGGTGGCCGGCCGGGCTTTCAGGCCTGGCTGGCTGCCTCCCAAAAATAATTTAAATATTTTATTTATTAAAAACGAGGCTTTTGCAAACCGTTGATAGACGAAACAAAATAGTCCGGAGATCCGGGTTTTGATTTGAAATAATAACGGGGCGTTTAGAAAACAAAAACAGACTTTTCGAAAAATAGTTTTGTACAAACACATGCATGATGATGACGATGCTCAAATGCAAGGTGGCATGATGACATGAGCATGCGGTCATGATGATGCAATGCACAAAAACAACGCGATTTTCTAGTAGTGGTTTTTGCGGGGTGCCACAATTCGACACCACTAACAATGGATCTCGCCCTCGAGATCCGCCTCATGGTACCGGAAAGAAGGTCGGCGATCTGAATCTTCTCGCTTCATGTAGATCATTGCGACACCACTAACAAGAGGTCGTTGTCCGTGATCATCGAGAGGACACTCCGGGAACAAAAGGCGAAGGTAGAGGTATCGACAACTAAAGCCACCTCTAGCTTCCGTGGACGGAGTAAAATTGCCGGATCCACCGATTCGATGTACAAGAGCGAATGATAAGAGTAGTGGTATGGTAGATACTCCATACCGCACTCAAAGCATTACTTTGCACATGAATAGGAGAATTATGCAACCAACTCTCGGAATACAGCCTGAAGATCTCGACAAACGAGATTCGGAAACAAGGAGCGAGGCACACTCTGCATCGGATCTGGCGTAGAGGATGTCGTCGCGTGGGAAACACCGGAAGGCACAAACAAGGAACAAAGAATGGTACCACAGATAAAGGATCTCTCAGATAGCATGAAGACCGGATGTAGAAACACCGTGGCCACAGGAGGAAGCGAAAACCCTGAAGGTACGACAGAAACCCAACCACGAGAATTCCTGGACTCAAAGAAAACATAAGAGAGCAGATTCAAAACACGCAGAGGTAAGAGGAGAACAGTAGAGGGTAAGGAGTAAAATCAGACCTAATCAGATCTATCCAACCGATTTTGCAAAATATTTTTGACTCTCTACTTCGGCCGTTAGCTAGGTTATCCTACAGGCTGGACTTGTGGGGTATCGCAACTGCTGAGCTCTGATACCACTCTGTAACACCCTTGAATCGGCTCTATGTAATTTTTAGCCCTTTCCGCCAAACCCGCATAGAAACGATTCAAGGACGCCCACCAGGCACTTTCGTGCAGGTGGAAAATGAAGTAATACCATTTCACAACAGTCCTCGATGGGACCCACAGATCATATATATATATATATCAGCGTCTCCATGAGTCCATAAGACAGATACAATATACAAAGAACAAAATCACCTTTAAAACGATAGAGCGTCCGACTACAGACAAGATGCAAATGGGGCTAAGAGCCCTGAAGAATAATCAATGGCGTCCATAGCCCTGCCCAGGCCAAGCCGGAAGGGTAACCCTGCTAACGACGGCGATCGCAACAAAGGACAAAGGAAAAAGAGGAGCGTCAGTACTGAGGCCAGCACATGGCGAGGCTAGAATTTGGCGGCTCTCGCCTATATAGGTATGGTGGACTGAAGCGGCAGCGCAGCGGCACTAAACAACCTACAGAGACTCGGTAATACTGGCAGCTATTAGAGAGGGGTAAGAAAGACCTATTCGGATCCAACCTTATGCTAACACCACACATACCCATCCTGGTATTCCCCCTCGAGACCAAACGAGGAAGTCAAACCGAGGAAAACTCACACGGTTGGCAGTTTTATTTAATCTTTCCTTGGCAGTTATCCCACTTACCAGCCTTCTCACATACAAGTCAAAATATAACAGTAAACTTTAGTTATAGTTGTCTATGATCGAGAAACTGTGCTCCAAGACGTCCATAACCGCGGACACGGCTTTTCGAAAAGATTTAACTCTGCAGGGGTGCACCAAAGTATCCACACGCACTTCGACCCGTTTTGCCAGATCAATTAACATACACCCATCGGTATGTCGGCGGGGCCTAAGTCATGACGTTTCCCAGACCCAAAGCAAGTACATGGGGCCCACCCCACTAAGCTACCCGCAACAAAGTCGGCCGGCTTCGAGACGGACCCAGGGTTTGCGACGACGGCTGTAAATGACTGGGAACCTGAAAAGTGTGACTGGCTTGTCGATACCGTGAAAACGTGGCGCGATCCAAAACAGTAGAGGTGCTCCACGCACAATCGTAAATAAATCAGTAACATGGCATAAGTACGGAATAGTAATAAAGCCCCAAACTACTTGTGGCCCCCGGTACAGTACTTTGAAATCAGGTAGTAAGCCGATGGGGGTGCCCACACACCCCACCTGTGGATAGCCCGCTCAATCTCGGAACAGGTGTCAAGAACTCGGGTCGTAGGGGACACTAGTGAGCAGTTAAGAACCAAATATTGTCTATTACCCACCGCTGCCTCTGCATTAATCTACTATCGACATTAAGTAATAAACTGTAATTAGAATCATGATCAACACCACCATTAAACATTTGCCAACCTCCCGACAACTGTGGAACATCGACGGCGCGAAGCAACACCTGAGCCAGCAACTACGACTCGCAAAGGCCGACTATCTATCAAACATCGTGCTATAGGATGTGTCCAAGGAAATATAGAGGTTGCAGGGAATATAAATGGTGCACGAAAACTAAAGCATCGCAATACGGATAGCAATAGATCAATACAAAGAAGTAAAGACTATAAATGCAAAATGGGTAGAAAGGGAGAGAGATGCTCGCCCGGGAAACACTCCCGAAGGATCATATCCGGAGAACTTGTCGATACTCGCATCCACTCATCGGTCTAATCCGCGAAGAAGCAAAGCACTAAAAGAAACACCGGATACACTATTTAATACTACGGCAGAAGATCCGACAAGATTATGATATGATGCGGATGCGGTGCAATTAGGCGGTTTTAAGCGGAACCGGGGTCCCGACATTTAATTAAACTGTTCAAGCTATTTAGAACCCCCGCAATTTAAATGTTGTATTAACAGGGTGAAAAAAGGCATCGGTTCGCTACACATATTTAAATGGGGGCCATATGAGACAAAAATAGTCTGCATATGGTCTCCATATTTAATTTAGGTGATTCAACTAAATACCCCAAACCTCTTGATACGATGTATGCGAGTATGATCAAATTATATGCAGAAGATAGCTATTATATATTATAAAATAAGGGGTCTCGGAGAAAGGGGTCACACATTAGGGTCGAAGATCTTGGGGGTTCCTAGGGTTCGACGGGGATCGGTCTTCGGATCCAAGAGGACGAAGGCACCGGGTTCGGGATCATCGCCTTCAGATTCCGTGAGGAGGGATTCGAGGTCTTTGGTTCCGGCGGCATCGTCTTATGGTTCCATGTTGAAGCCCTTGGGGTTTTCCGTGACGGAGTACTTGCCGATGGTCATCGAGTGTAACACCAGGTGCAGATCTCCAGATTCGGTTGGCGGTGAACTTGAGTCAACACCAGGCAGTCTTTGGGCAGTGCCATGACTATTCGCAACACAGATCAAATTAGCTGAGGTACACCGTATCTCCACATGACACCATAGTTTCCACGCTTATACGGATAGCAACAGGCCACATCTAGGGCTGAACATGGCGATGTGGACGAGGACGGTGTCGAGGTCGCAGGGACGGGCGGCTGGCGGTGGCCAGCGCTGGCGCAGGAGCTTGTAAACCTGGAGACCGGATCACGGGGTCGGGAGGCACAGGGCGGATCCGCGTGCCAGAGGGCCCACGGGGAGCTCGAGGTCAGAGTCGGCCAGCTTGGCGCCGGGCTCCGGCAAGGCAGGCCCACGGGCGGCGGTCGGAGCAGAGGTCGCAGAGGTAGGGGAAGGCGTGGCCGACGCAGGGAGAAGACGCGAGGGAGGCGGGGCAGGCGAGGACGGAGGGAGGCGGCGCAGGAGGCCGGACGGAGAGGCGTCGCGGAAGGCAGGGCTGAGCTCGGGCGGAGGCGGTCAGTCAAGGAAGACGAGGGCGCGCGCGGCAGCTCTGCGTCGGGCGGAGGCTCTACGTTGGGCCAACTTTTCCACATTCTAGGCCCTGGTTGTCCCGCGGCGGGAGTTTTCACGTATAGATCCATGATTTCACTAAGTGTTGACGCATGTCCGGGAAGGGGGTCACACCTAGGGGCCTACACATGGCACCTACCAACCTTGCAACACTGTCACACACATTTCCTAGGGGTACATGCAAATTTTCATGTGATTCCGACGCTCCGGTGGTCTTCCTTCGGCGAAACCCTAGACCGGGGGCCCCGGATCGTCTACCCCTATACCTTTATCCGTACGAGGGTAGCGTGGTGGAACTTTCTATTTGTTTTGGTTTTTTAGGACATATGTACATGGAGAGCAAATGTTGGGCCAACGTTGCCACATTCTAGGCCCCGGTTGTCCCGCGGCGGGAGTTTTCACGTACAGATCCAGGATTTCACTAAGTGTTAATGCATGTTCGGGAAGGGGGTCACACCTGGGGCCTACACATGTCACCTACCAACCTTGCACCACTCTCACACACATATCCTAGGGGCACATGCAAGTTTTCATGTGATTCCGACGCTCTGGTGGTCTTCCTCCGGCGAAACCCTAGACCAGGGGCCCCGGATCGTCTACCCCTATAGCTTTCTCTGTACGAGGGTAGCGCGGTGGACCTTTCCATTTTTTCTGGTTTGTTTAGGACATATGTACATGGAGAGCAAATGTTGGGCCAACTTTGCCACATTCTAGGCCCCGGTTGTCCCGCGGCGGGAGTTTTCACGTATAGATCCAGTATTTCACTAAGTGTTAACGCATGTCTAGGAGGGGGTTCACACCTGGGGCCTACACATGGCACCTACCAACCTTGCACCACTATGACACACATATCCTAGGGGCACATGCAAGTTTTCATGTGATTCCGACGCTCCGGTGGTCTTCCTTCGGCGAAACCCTAGATCGGGGGCCCCGGATCGTCTACGCCTATACCTTTCTCCGTACGAGGGTAAGCGCGGTGGACCTTTCTATTTTTTTGGTTTGTTTAGGACATATGTACATGGAGAGAAAATGTTGGGCCAACTTTTCCACATTCTAGGCCCTGGTTGTCCCGCGGCGGGAGTTTTCACGTATAGATCCAGGATTTCACTAAGTGTTAACGCATGTCCGGGAAGGGGGTTCACACCTCGGGGCCTACACATGGCACCTACCAACCTTGCAACACTCTCACACACATGTCCTAGGGGCACATGCAAGTTTTCATGTGATTCCGACGCTCCGGTGGTCTTCCTCCGGCGAAACCCTAGACCAGGGGCCTCGGATCGTCTACCCCTATAGCTTTCTCCGTACGAGGGTAGCGCGGTGGACCTTTCTATTTGTTTTGGTTTGTTTAGGACATATGTACATGGAGATCAAATGTTGGGCCAACTTAGCCACATTCTAGGCCCCGGTTGTCCCGCGGCGGGAGTTTCCACGTACAGATCCAGGATTTCACTAAGTGTTAACGCATGTCCGGGAAGGGGATCACACCTGGGGCCTACACATGTCACCTACCAACGTTGCACCACTCTCACACACATATCCTAGGATCAAATTCAAGTTTACATGTGGTTCCGATGCTCCGGTGGTCTTCCTCCGGCGAAACCCTAGACCGGGGGCCCCATATGGTCTACCCCTATAGCTTTCTCCGTACGAGGGTAACGCGGTGGACCTTTCTATTTATTTTGGTTTGATTAGGACATATGTACATGGAGAGCAAATGTTGGGCCAACTTTGCGACATTCTAGGCCTCGGTTGTCCCACGGCGGGAGTATTCACGTACAGATCCAGGATTTCACTAAGTGTTAACGCATGTCCGGGAAGGGGGTCACACCTGGGGCCTACACATGGCACCTACCAACCTTGCACCACTCTCACACACATATCCTAGGGGAACATGCAAGTTTTCATGTGATTCCGACGCTCTGGTGGTCTTCCTCCGGCGAAACCCTAGACCGGGGGCCCCGGATCGTCTACCCCTATAGCTTGCTCTGTACGAGGGTAGCGCGGTGGACCTTTCTATTTTTCTAGTTTGTTTAGGACATATGTACATGGAGAGCAAATGTTGGGCCAACTTTGCCACATTCTAGGCCCCGGTTGTCCCGCGGCGGGAGTTTTCACGTATAGATCCAGTATTTCACCTAAGTGTTAACGCATGTCCAGGAGGGGGTTCACACCTGGGGCCTACACATGGCACCTACCAACCTTGCACCACTATGACACACATATCCTAGGGGCACATGCAAGTTTTCATGTGATTCCGACGCTCCGGTGGTCTTCCTCCGGCGAAACCCTAGATCAGGGGCCCTGGATCGTCTACCCCTATAGCTTTCTCCGTACGAGGGTAGCGCGGTGGGCCTTTCTATTTTTTTGGTTTGTTTAGGACATATGTACATGGAGAGGAAATGTTGGGCCAACTTTTCCATATTCTTAGGCCCTGGTTGTCCCGCGGCTGGAGTTTTCACGTATAGATCCAGGATTTCACTAAGTGTTAACGCATGTCCGGGAAGGGGGTCACACCTGGGGCCTACACATGGCACCTACCAACCTTGCACCACTCTCACACACATATCCTAGGGGCACATGCAAGTTTTCATGTGATTCCGACGCTCCGGTGGTCTTCCTCCGGCGAAACCCTAGACCTAGGGGCCCCGGATCGTCTACCCCTATAGCTTTCTCCTGTACGAGGGTAGCGCGGTGGACCTTTCTATTTGTTTTGGTTTGTTTAGGACATATGTACATGGAGAGCAAATGTTGGGCCAACTTTGCCACATTCTAGGCCCCGGTTGTCCCGCGGCAGGGAGTTTTCACGTACAGATCCAGGATTTCACTAAGTGTTAACGCATGTCCGGGAAGGGGGTCACACCTGGGGCCTACACATGGCACCTACCAACCTTGCAACCACTCTCACACACATATCCTAGGGGCACATGCAAGTTTTCATGTGATTCCGACGCTCCGGTGGTCTTCCTCCGGCGAAACCCTAGACCAGGGACCCCGGATCGTCTACCCCTATAGCTTTCTCCGTACGAGGGTAGCGCGGTGGACCTTTCTATTTTTTTTGGTTTGTTTAGGACATACGTACATGGAGAGAAAATGTTGGGCCAACTTTGCCACATTCTAGGCCCCGTTAGTCCCGCGGCGGGAGTTTTCACGTACAGATCCAGGATTTCACTAAGTGTTAACGCATGTCCAGGAAGGGGGTCACACCTGGGGCCTACACATGGCACCTACCAACCTTGAACCACTTTTACACGCATATCCTAGGGGCACATGCAAGTTTTCATCTGATTTCGACGCTTCGGTGGTCTTCCTCCGGCGAAACCCTAGACCGGGGGCCCCGGATCGTCTACCCCTATACCTTCTCCATACGAGGGTAGCGCGGTGGAACTTTCTATTTGTTTTGGTTTTTTAGGACATATGTACATGGAGAGCAAATGTTGGGCCAACTTTGCCACATTCTAGGCCCCGGTTGTCCCGCGGCGAGAGTTTGCACGTATAGATCCAGGATTTCACTACGTGTTGACGCATGTCCGGGAAGGGGGTCACACCTAGGGCCTACACATGGCACCTACCAACCTTGCAACACTGTCACACACATTTCCTAGGGGTACATGCAAATTTTCATGTGATTCCGACGCTCCGGTGGTCTTCCTTCGGCGAAACCCTAGACCGGGGGCCCCGGATCGTCTACCCCTATAGCCTTTATCCGTACGAGGGTAGCGTGGTGGAACTTTCTATTTGTTTTGGTTTTTTAGGACATATGTACATGGAGAGCAAATGTTGGGCCAACGTTGCCACATTCTAGGCCCCGGTTGTCCCGCGGTGGGAGTTTTCACGTACAGATCCAGGATTTCACTAAGTGTTAATGCATGTCCGGGAAGGGGGTCACACCTGGGGCCTACACATGTCACCTACCAACCTTGCACCACTCTCACACACATATCCTAGGGGCACATGCAAGTTTTCATGTGATTCCGACGCTCTGGTGGTCTTCCTCCGGCGAAACCCTAGACCAGGGGCCCCGGATCGTCTACCCCTATAGCTTTCTCTGTACGAGGGTAGCGCGGTGGACCTTTCCATTTTTATGGTTTGTTTAGGACATATTTACATGGAGAGCAAATGTTGGGCCAACTTTGCCACATTCTAGGCCCCGGTTGTCCCGCGGCGGGAGTTTTCACGTATAGATCCAGTATTTCACTAAGTGTTAACGCATGTCCAGGAGGGGGTTCACACCTCGGGCCTACACATGGCACCTACCAACCTTGCACCACTATGACACACATATCCTAGGGGCACATGCAAGTTTTCATGTGATTCCGACGCTCCGGTGGTCTTCCTTCGGCGAAAGCCTAGACCGGGGGCCCCGGATCGTCTACGCCTATACCTTTCTCCGTACGAGGGTAACGCGGTGGAACTTTCTATTGGTTTTGGTTTTTTAGGACATATGTACATGGAGAGAAAATTTTGGGCCAACTTTGCCACATTCTAGGCCCTGGTTGTCCCGCGGCGGGAGTTTTCACGTACAGATCCAGGATTTCACTAAGTGTTAACGCATGTCCGGGAAGGGGGTTCACACCTGGGGCCTACACATGGCACCTACCAACCTTGCACCACTCTCACACACATATCCTAGGGGCACATGCAAGTTTTCATGTGATTCCGACGCTCCGGTGGTCTTCCTCCGGCGAAACCCTAGACCAGGGGCCCCGGATCGTCTACCCCTATAGCTTTCTCCGTACGAGGGTAGCGCGGTGGACCTTTCTATTTGTTTTGGTTTGTTTAGGACATATGTACATGGAGAGCAAATGTTGGGCCAACTTTGCCACATTCTAGGCCCCGGTTGTCCCGCGGCGGGAGTTTTCACGTACAGATCCAGGATTTCACTAAGTGTTAACGCATGTCCGGGAAGGGGGTCACACCTGGGGCCTACACATGGCACCTACCAACCTTGCACCACTCTCACACACATATCCTAGGGGCACATGCAAGTTTACATGTGATTCCGACGCTCCGGTGGTCTTCCTCCGGCGAAACCCTAGACCGGGGGCCCCAGGATCGTCTACCCCTATAGCTTTCTCCGTACGAGGGTAGCGCGGTGGACCTTTCTATTTGTTTTGGTTTGATTAGGACATATGTACATGGAGAGCAAATGTTGGGCCAACTTTGCGACATTCTAGGCCCCGGTTGTCCCGCGGCGGGAGTTTTCACGTACAGATCCAGGATTTCACTAAGTGTTAACGCATGTCCGGGAAGGGGGTCACACCTGGGGCCTACACATGTCACCTACCAACCTTGCACCACTCTCACACACATATCCTAGGGGAACATGCAAGTTTTCATGTGATTCCGACGCTCTGGTGGTCTTCCTCCGGCGAAACCCTAGACCGGGGGCCCCGGATCGTCTACCCCTATAGCTTTACTCTGTACGAGGGTAGCGCGGTGGACCTTTCTATTTTTTTGGTTTGTTTAGGACATATGTACATGGAGAGCAAATGTTGGGCCAACTTTGCCACATTCTAGGCCCCGGTTGTCCCAGCGGCGGGAGTTTTCACGTATAGATCCAGTATTTCACTAAGTGTTAACGCATGTCCGGGAGGGGGTTCACACCTGGGGCCTACACATGGCACCTACCAACCTTGCACCACTATGACACACATATCCTAGGGGCACATGCAAGTTTTCATGTGATTCCGACGCTCCGGTGGTCTTCCTCCGGCGAAACCCTAGACAGGGGACCCGGATCGTCTACCCCTATAGCTTTCTCCGTACGAGGGTAGCGCGGTGGGACCTTTCTATTTTTTTGGTTTGTTTAGGACATATGTACATGGAGAGAAATGTTGGGCCAACTTTTCCATATTCTAGGCCCTGGTTGTCCCGCGGCGGGAGTTTTCACGTATAGATCCATGATTTCACTAAGTGTTAACGCATGTCCAGGAAGGGGTCACACCTGGGGCCTACACATGGCACCTACCAACCTTGCACCACTCTCACACACATATCCTAGGGGCACATGCAAGTTTTCATGTGATTCCGACGCTCCGGTGGTCTTCCTCCGGCGAAACCCTAGACTAGGGGCCCCGGATCGTCTACCCCTATAGCTTTCTCTGTACGAGGGTAGCGCGGTGGACCTTTCTATTTGTTTTGGATTGTTTAGGACATATGTACATGGAGATCAAATGTTGGGCCAACTTTGCCACATTCTAGGCCCCGGTTGTCCCGCGGCAGGGAGTTTTCACGTACAGATCCAGGATTTCAATAAGTGTTGACGCATGTCCGGGAAGGGGGTCACACCTGGGGCCTACACATGGCACCTACCAACCTTGCAACACTCTCACACACATATCCTAGGGGCACATGCAAGTTTTCATTTGATTCCAACGTCCTGTTGGTCTTCCTCCGGCGAAACCCTAGACCAGGGGACCCTGGATCGTCTACCCCTATAGCTTTCTCCGTACGAGGGTAGCGCGGTGGACCTTTCTATTTGTTTTGGTTTGTTTAGGACATATGTACATGGAGAGCAAATGTTGGGCCAACTTTGCCACATTCTAGGCCCCGGTTGTCCCGCGGCGGGAGTTTCCACGTACAGATCCAGGATTTCACTAAGTGTTAACGCATGTCCGGGAAGGGGATCACACCTGGGGCCTACACATGTCACCTACCAACTTGCACCACTCTCACACACATATCCTAGGGATCACATTCAAGTTTACATGTGATTCCGATGCTCCGGTGGTCTTCCTCCGGCGAAACCCTAGACCGGGGGCCCTAGATCGTCTACCCCTATAGCTTTCTCCGTACGAGGGTAGCGCGGTGGACCTTTCTATTTATTTTGGTTTGATTAGGACATATGTACATGGAGAGCAAATGTTGGGCCAACTTTGCACATTCTAGGCCCCGGTTGTCCCGCGGCGGGAGTATTCACGTACAGATCCAGGATTTCACTAAGTGTTAACGCATGTCCGGGAAGGGGGTCACACCTGGGGCCTACACATGGCACCTACCAACCTTGCACCACTCTCACACACATATCCTAGGGTAACATGCAAGTTTTCATGTGATTCCGACGCTCTAGTGGTCTTCCTCCGGCGAAACCCTAGACCGGGGGCCCCGGATCGTCTACCCCTATAGCTTTCTCTGTACGAGGGTAGCGCGGTGGACCTTTCTATTTTTTTTGGTTTGTTTAGGACATATGTACATGGAGAGCAAATGTTGGGCCAACTTTGCCACATTCTAGGCCCCGGTTGTCCCGCGGCGGGAGTTTTCACGTATAGATCCAGGATTTCACTAAGTGTTAACGCATGTCCGGAGGGGGTTCACACCTGGGGCCTACACATGGCACCTACCAACCTTGCACCACTATCACACACATATCCTAGGGGCACATGCAAGTTTTCATGTGATTCCGACGCTCCGGTGGTCTTCCTCCGGCGAAACCCTAGATCGGGGGCCCGGATCGTCTACCCCTATAGCTTTCTCCGTACGAGGGTAGCGCGGTGGACCTTTCTATTTGTTTTGGTTTGTTTAGGACATATGTACATGGAGAGAAATGTTGGGCCAACTTTGCCACATTCTAGGCCCTGGTTGTCCCGCGGCGGGAGTTTTCACGTACAGATCCAGGATTTCACTAAGTGTTAACGCATGTCCGGGAAGGGGGTCACACCTGGGGCCTACACATGGCACCTACCAACCTTGCACCACTCTCACACACATATCCTAGGGGAACATGCAAGTTTTCATGTGATTCCGACGCTCTGGTGGTCTTCCTCCGGCGAAACCCTAGACCAGGGGCCCCGGATCGTCTACCCCTATAGCTTTCTCCGTACGAGGGTAGCGCGGTGGACCTTTCTATTTGTTTTGGTTTGTTTAGGACATATGTACATGGAGAGCAAATGTTGGGCCAACTTTGCCACATTCTAGGCCCCGGTTGTCCCGCGGCGGGAGTTTTCACGTACAGATCCAGGATTTCACTAAGTGTTGACGCATGTCCGGGAAGGGGGTCACACCTGGGGCCTACACATGGCACCTACCAACCTTGCACCACTCTCACACACATATCCTAGAGGCACATGCAAGTTTTCATGTGATTCCGATGCTCCGGTGGTCTTCCTCCGCGAAACCCTAGATCGGGGCCCCGGATCGTCTACCCCTATAGCTTTCTCCGTACGAGGGTAGCGCGGTGGGACCTTTCTATTTTTTTGGTTTGTTTAGGACATATGTACATGGAGAGAAAATGTTGGGCCAACTTTGCCACATTCTAGGCCCTGGTTGTCCCGCGGCTGGAGTTTTCACGTATAGATCCATGATTTCACTAAGTGTTAACGCATGTCCGGGAAGGGGGTCACACCTGGGGCCTACACATGGCACCTACCAACCTTGAACCACTCTCACACACATATCCTAGGGGCACATGCAAGTTTTCATGTGATTCCGACGCTCCGGTGGTCTTCCTCCGGCGAAACCCTAGACCAGGGGCCCCGGATCGTCTACCCCTATAGCTTTCTCCGTACGAGGGTAGCGCAATGGTCCTTTCTATTTGCTTTGGTTTGTTTAGGACATATGTACATGGAGATAAAATGTTGGGCCAACTTTGCCACATTCTAGGCCCCGGTTGTCCCGCGGCGGGAGTTTCCACCTACAGATCCTAGGATTTCACTAAGTGTTAACGCATGTCTGGGAAGGGGTTCACACCTGGGGCCTACATATGTCACCTACCAACCTTGCACCACTCTCACACACATATCCTAGGGGCACATGCAAGTTTTCATGTGGTTCCGAAGCTCCGGTGGTCTTCCTCCGGCGAAACCCTAGACCGGGGGCCCCATATCGTATACCCCTATAGCTTTCTCCGTACGAGGGTAGCGCGGTGGACCTTTCTATTTGTTTTGGTTTGTTTAGGACATATGTACATGGAGAGCAAATGTTGGGCCAACTTTGCGACATTTTAGGCCCCAGTTGTCCCGCGGCGGGAGTTTTCACGTACAGATCCAGGATTTCACTAAGTGTTAACGCATGTCCGGGAGGGGGTCACACCTGGGGCCTACACATGGCACCTACCAACCTTGCACCACTCTCACACACATATCCTAGGGGCACATGCAAGTTTTCATGTGATTCCGACGCTCCGGTGGTCTTCCTTCGGCGAAACCCTAGACTGGGGGCCCCGGATCGTCTACCCCTATAGCTTTCTCCGTACGAGGGTAGCGCGGTGGACCTTTCTATTTGTTTTGGTTTGTTTAGGACATATGTACATGGAGAGCAAATGTTGGGCCAACTTTGCCACATTCTAGGCCCCGGTTGTCCCGCGGCGGGAGTTTCCACGTACAGATCCAGGATTTCACTAAGTGTTAACGCATGTCGGGAAGGGGGTCACACCTGGGGCCTACACATGGCACCTACCAACCTTGCACCACTCTCACACACATATCCTAGGGGCACATGCAAGTTTTCATGTGATTCCGACGCTTCCGGTGGTCTTCCTCCGGCGAAACCCTAGACCGGGGGCCCCGGATCGTCTACCCCTATAGCTTTCTCCGTACGAGGGTAGCGCGGTGGACCTTTCTATTTGTTTTGGTTTGTTTAGGACATATGTACATGGAGAGAAAATGTTGGGCCAACTTTGCCACATTCTAGGCCCCGTTGTCCCGCGGCGGGAGTTTTCACGTACAGATCCAGGATTTCACTAAGTGTTAACGCATGTCCGGGAAGGGGGTCACACCTGGGGCCTACACATGGCACCTACCAACCTTGCACCACTCTCACACACATATCCTAGGGGCACATGCAAGTTTTCATGTGATTCCGACGCTCCGGTGGTCTTCCTCCGGCGAAACCCTAGACCGGGGGGCCCCGGATCGTCTACCCCTATAGCTTTCTCCGTACGAGGGTAGCGCGGTGGACCTTTCTATTTGTTTTGGTTTGTTTAGGACATATGTACATGGAGAGCAAATGTTGGGCCAACTTTGCCACATTCTAGGCCCCGGTTGTCCCGCGGCGGGAGTTTTCACGTACAGATCCATGATTTCACTAAGTGTTAACGCATGTCCGGGAAGGGGGTCACACCTGGGGCCTACACATGGCACCTACCAACCTTGCACCACTCTCACACACATATCCTAGGGGCACATGCAAGTTTTCATGTGATTCCGATGCTCCGGTGGTCTTCCTCCGGCGAAACCCTAGACCGGGGGCCCCGGATCGTCTACCCCTATAGCTTTCTCCGTACGAGGGTAGCGCGGTGGAGCTTTCTATTTGTTTTGGTTTGTTTAGGACATATGTACATGGAGAGCAAATGTTGGGCCAACTTTGCCACATTCTAGGCCCCGGTTGTCCCGCGGCGGGAGTTTTCACGTATAGATCCAGGATTTCACTAAGTGTTAACGCATGTCCGGGAAGGGGGTCACACCTGGGGCCTACACATGGCACCTACCAACCTTGCACCACTCTCACACACATATCCTAGGGGCACATGCAAGTTTTCATGTGATTCCGACGCTCCGGTGGTCTTCCTCCGGCGAAACCCTAGACCAGGGGCCCCGGATCGTCTACCCCTATAGCTTTCTCCGTACGAGGGTAGCGCGGTGGACCTTTCTATTTGCTTTGGTTTGTTTAGGACATATGTACATGGAGAGCAAATGTTGGGCCAACTTTGCCACATTCTAGGCCCCGGTTGTCTCGCGGCGGGAGTTTTCCACGTACAGATCCAGGATTTCACTAAGTGTTAACGCATGTCCGGGAAGGGGGTTCACACCTGGGGCCTACACATGTCACCTACCAACGTTGCACCACTCTCACACACATATCCTAGGGGCACATGCAAGTTTTCATGTGATTCCGACGCTCCGGTGGTCTTCCTCCGGCGAAACCCTAGACCGGGGGCCCCGGATCGTCTACCCCTATAGCTTTCTCCGTACGAGGGTAGCGCGGTGGACCTTTCTATTTGTTTTGGTTTGTTTAGGACATATGTACATGGAGAGCAAATGTTGGGCCAACTTTGCCACATTCTAGGCCCCAGGTTGTCCCGCGGCGGGAGTTTTCACGTACAGATCCAGGATTTCACTAAGTGTTAACGCATGTCCGGGAAGGGGGTCACACCTGGGGCCTACACATGGCACCTACCAACCTTGCACCACTCTCACACACATATCCTAGGGGCACATGCAAGTTTTCATGTGATTCCGATGCTCCGGTGGTCTTCCTCTGGCGAAACCCTAGACCGGGGGCCCCGGATCGTCTACCCCTATAGCTTTCTCTGTACGAGGGTAGCGCGGTGGACCTTTCTATTTGTTTTGGTTTGTTTAGGACATATGTACATGGAGAGCAAATGTTGGGCCAACTTTGCCACATTCTAGGCCCCGGTTGTCCCGCGGCGGGAGTTTCCACGTACAGATCCAGGATTTCACTAAGTGTTAACGCATGTCCGGGAAGGGGTTCACACCTGGGGCC
The DNA here is from genome assembly GCA_910589775.1 of Avena eriantha. NCBI lineage: Eukaryota > Viridiplantae > Streptophyta > Magnoliopsida > Poales > Poaceae > Avena > Avena eriantha. The sequence goes on from CAJUXJ010001075.1 coordinate 65,750, forward strand.
TACACATGTCACCTACCAACGTTGCACCACTCTCACACACATATCCTAGGGCACATGCAAGTTTTCATGTGATTCCGACGCTCCGGTGGTCTTCCTCCGGCGAAACCCTAGACCGAGGGGCCCCAGATCGTCTACCCCTATAGCTTTCTCCGTACGAGGGTAGCGCGGTGGACCTTTCTATTTGTTTTGGTTTGTTTAGGACATATGTACATGGAGAGAAAATGTTGGGCCAACTTTGCCACATTCTAGGCCCCGGTTGTCCCGCGGCGGGAGTTTTCACGTACAGATCCAGGATTTCACTAAGTGTTAACGCATGTCCGGGAGGGGGTTCACACCTGGGGCCTACACATGGCACCTACCAACCTTGCACCACTCTCACACACATATCCTAGGGTCACATGCAAGTTTTCATGTGATTCCGACGCTCTGGTGGTCTTCCTCCGGCGAAACCCTAGACCGGGGGCCCGGATCGTCTACCCCTATAGCTTTCTCCGTACGAGGGTAGCGCGGTGGACCTTTCTATTTGTTTTGGTTTGTTTAGGACATATGTACATGGAGAGCAAATGTTGGGCCAACTTTGCCACATTCTAGGCCCCGGTTGTCCCGCGGCGGGAGTTTCCACGTACAGATCCAGGATTTCACTAAGTGTTAACGCATGGGAAGGGGGTCACACCTGGGGCCTACACATGGCACCTACCAACCTTGCACCACTCTCACACACATATCCTAGGGGCACATGCAAGGTTTTCATGTGATTTCGACGCTTCGGTGGTCTTCCTCCGGCGAAACCCTAGACCGGGGGCCCCGGATCGTCTACCCCTATAGCTTTCTCCGTACGAGGGTAGCGCGGTGGACCTTTCTATTTGTTTTGGTTTGTTTAGGACATATGTACATGGAGAGCAAATGTTGAGCCAACTTTGCCACATTCTAGGCCCCGGTTGTCCCGCGGCGGGAGTTTCCATGTACAGATCCAGTATTTTACTAAGTGTTGAACGCATGTCCGGGAAGGGGGTCACACCTGGGGCCTACACATGGCACCTACCAACCTTGCACCACTCTCACACACATATCCTAGGGGCACATGCAAGTTTTCATGTGATTCCGATGCTCCGGTGGTCTTCCTCCGGCGAAACCCTAGACCGGGGGCCCGGATCGTCTACCCCTATAGCTTTCTCCGTACGAGGGTAGCGCGGTGGACTTTCTATTTTTTTGGTTTGTTTAGGACATATGTACATGGAGAGCAAAATGTTGGGCCAACTTTTCCACATTCTAGCCCCTGGTTGTCCCGCGGCGGGAGTTTCACGTATAGATCCATGATTTCACTAAGTGTTAACGCATGTCCGGGAAGGGGGTCACACCTGGGGCCTACACATGGCACCTACCAACCTTGCACCACTCTCACACACATATCCTAGGGGCACATGCAAGTTTTCATGTGATTCCGACGCTCCGGTGGTCTTCCTCCGGCGAAACCCTAGACCGGGGGCCCAGATCGTCTACCCCTATAGCTTTCTCCGTACGAGGGTAGCGCGGTGGACCTTTCTATTTGTTTTGGTTTGTTTAGGACATATGTACATGGAGAGCAAATGTTGGGCCAACTTTGCCGACATTCTAGGCCCCGGTTGTCCAGCGGCGGGAGTTTTCACAGTATAGATCCAGGATTTCACTAAGTGTTAACGCATGTCCGGGAAGGGGGTCACACCTGGGCCTACACATGGCACCTACCAACCTTGCACCACTCTCACACACATATCCTAGGGCACATGCAAGTTTTCATGTGATTCCGACGCTCCGGTGGTCTTCCTCCGGCGAAACCCTAGACCGGGGGCCCCGGATCGTCCTACCCCTATAGCTTTCTCCGTACGAGGGTAGCGCGGTGGACCTTTCCTATTTGTTTTGGTTTGTTAGGACATATGTACATGGAGAGCAAATGTTGGGCCAACTTTGCCACATTCTAGGCCCCGGTTGTCCGCGGCGGGAGTTTTCCACGTACAGATCCAGGATTTCACTAAGTGTTAACGCATGTCCGGGAAGGGGGTCACACCTGGGGCCTACACATGGCACCTACCAACCTTGCACCACTCTCACACACATATCCTAGGGGCACATGCAAGTTTTCATGTGATTCCGACGCTCCGGTGGTCTTCCTCCGGCGAAACCCTAGACGGGGGCCCCGGATCGTCTACCCCTATAGCTTTCTCCGTACGAGGGTAGCGCGGTGGACCTTTCTATTTGTTTTGGTTTGTTTAGGACATATGTACATGGAGAAGAAATGTTGGGCCAACTTTGCCACATTCTAGGCCCCGGTTGTCCCGCGGCGGGAGTTTCACGTATAGATCCAGGATTTCACTAAGTGTTAACGCATGTCCGGGAAGGGGGTCACACCTGGGGCCTACACATGGCACCTACCAACCTTGCACCACTCTCACACACATATCCTAGGGGCACATGCAAGTTTTCATGTGATTCCGACGCTCCGGTGGTCTTCCTCGGCGAAACCCTAGACCGGGGGCCCCGGATCGTCTACCCCTATAGCTTTCTCCTGTACGAGGGTAGCACGGTGGAACTTTCTATTTGTTTGGTTTGTTTAGGACATATGTACATGGAGAGCAAATGTTGGGCCAACTGTTGCACATTCTAGGCCCTGGTTGTCCCGCGGCGGGAGTTTTCACGTATAGATCCATGATTTCACTAAGTGTTAACGCATGTCCGGGAAGGGGGTTCACACCTGGGGCCTACACATGGCACCTACCAACCTTGCACCACTCTCACATACATATCCTAGGGGCACATGCAAGTTTTCATGTGATTCCGACGCTCCGGTGGTCTTCCTCCGGCAAAAGCCTAGACCGGGGGCCCCGGATCGTCTATCCTATAGCCTTTTTTCCGTACGAGGGTAGCGCGGTGGAACTTTCTATTGTTTTGGTTTGTTTAGGACATATGTACATGGAGAGCAAATGTTGGGCCAACTTTGCCACATTCTAGGCCCCGGTTGTCCCGCGGCGGGAGTTTGCACATACAGATCCAGGATTTCACTAAGTGTTAAGCACATGTCCGGGAAGGGGGTCACACCTGGGGCCTACACATGGCACCTACCAACCTTGCACCACTCTCACACACATATCCTAGGGGCACATGCAAGTTTTCATGTGATTCCGACGCTCCGGTGGTCTTCCTCCGGCGAAACCCTAGACCGGGGCCCCGGATCGTCTACCCCTATAGCTTTCTCCGTACGAGGGTAGCGCGGTGGACCTTTCTATTTGTTTTGGTTTGTTTAGGACATATGTACATGGAGAGAAATGTTGGGCCAACTTTGCCACATTCTAGGCCCCGGTTGTCCCGCGGCGGGAGTTTTCACGTACAGATCCAGGATTTCACTAAGTGTTAACGCATGTCCGAGAAGGGGGTCACACCTGGGGCCTACACATGGCACCTACCAACCTTGCACCACTCTCACACACATATCCTAGGGGCACATGCAAGTTTTCATGTGATTCCGACGCTCCGGTGGTCTTCCTCCGGCGAAACCCTAGACGGGGGCCCCAGATCGTCTACCCCTATAGCTTTCTCCGTACGAGGGTAGCGCGGTGGACGTTTCTATTTTGTTTTAGTTTGTTTAGGACATATGTACATGGAGGAGCAATGTTGGGCCAACTTTGCCACATTCTAGGCCCCGGTTGTCTCGCGGCGGGAGTTTCCACTGTACAGATCCAGTATTTTACTAAGTGTTGACGCATGTCCGGGAAGGGGGTCACACCTGGGGCCTACACATGGCACTACCAACCTTGCACCACTCTCACACACATATCCTAGAGGCACATGCAAGTATTCATGTGATTCCGATGCTCGGCGGTCTTCCTCCGGCGGAACCCTAGACTGGGGGGCCCCGGATCGTCTACCCCTATAGCTTCTTCCGTACGAGGGTAGCGCGGTGGCCTTTCTATTTTTTTTCGGTTTTTAGGACATATGTACAGGAGAGCAAATGTTGGGCCAACTGTAGCCACATTCTAGGCCCCGGTTGTCCCGCGGCGGGAGTTTTCACGTACAGGTCCAGGATTTCACTAAGTGTTAACGCATGTCGGGAAGGGGGTCACACCTGGGCCTACACATGGCACCTACCAACCTTGCACCACTCTCACACACATATCCTAGGGGCACATGCAAGTTTTCATGTGATTCCGACGCTCCGGTGGTCTTCATCCGGCGAA
>CAJUXJ010001075.1:70957-98086 GCA_910589775.1 Avena eriantha
AGGATTTCACTAAGTGTTAACGCATGTCCGGAGGAAGGGGTTCACACCTGGGGCCTACACATGTCACCTAACAACCTTGCACCACTCTCACACACATATCCTAGGGCACATTCAAGTTTTTCATGTGATTCCGACGCTCCGGTGGTCTTCCTCCGGCGAAACCCTAGACCGGGGGCCCCAGATCGTCTACCCCTATAGCTTTTCTCCGTACGAGGGTAGCACGGTGGACCTTTCTATTTGTTTTGGTTTGTTTAGGACATCTGTACATGGAGAGCAAATGTTGGGCCAACTTTGCGACATTCTAGGCCCCGGTGGTCCCGTGGCGGGAGTTTTCACTACTAGATCCAGGATTTCACTAAGTGTTAACGCATGTCCGGGAGGGGGTTCACACCTGGGGCCTACACATGGCACCTACCACCTTGCACCACTCTCACACATATCCTAGGGCACATGCAAGTTTTCATGTGATTCCGACGCTCCGGTGGTCTTCCTCTCGGCGAAACCCTAGACCGGGGGCCCCGGATCGTCTACCCCTATAGCTTCTCCGTACGAGGGTAGCGCGGTGGACCTTTCTATTTGTTTTGGTTTTTTAGGACATATGTACATGGAGAGCAAATGTGGGCCAACTTTGCCACATTCTAGGCCCCGGTTGTCCCGCGGCGGGAGTTTCCACGTACAGATCCAGGATTTCACTAAGTGTTAACGCATGTTCCGGGAAGGGGTCACACCTGGGGCCTACACATGGCACCTACCAACTTTGCACCACTCTCACACACATATCCTAGGGGCACATGCAAGTTTTCATGTGATTCCGACGCTCCGGTGGTCTTCCTCCGGTGAAACCCTAGACCGGGGGCCCGGATCGTCTACCCCTATAGCTTTCTCCGTACGAGGGTAGCGCGGTGGACCTTTCTATTTGTTTTGGTTTGTTTAGGACATATGTACATGGAGAGAAAATGTTGGGCCAACTTTGCCACATTCTAGGCCCCGGTTGTCCCGCGGCGGGAGTTTCACGTACTAGATCCAGTATTTCACTAAGTGTTAACGCATGTCCGGGAAGGGGGTCACACCTGGGGCCTACACATGGCACCTACCAACCTTGCACCACTCTCACACACATATCCTAGGGGCACATGCAAGTTTTCATGTGATTCCGACGCTCCGGTGGTCTTCCTCCGGCGAAACCCTAGACCGGGGGCCCCGGATCGTCTACCCCTATAGCTTTCTCCGTACGAGGGTAGCGCGGTGGACCTTTCTATTTGTTTTGGTTTGTTTAGGACATATGTACATGGAGAGCAAATGTTGGGCCAACTTTGCCACATTCTAGGCCCCGGTTGTCCCGCGGCGGGAGTTTTCACGTACAGATCCAGGATTTCACTAAGTGTTAACGCATGTCCGGGAAGGGGGTCACACCTGGGGCCTACACATGGCACCTACCAACCTTGCACCACTCTCACACACATATCCTAGGGGCACATGCAAGTTTTCATGTGATTCCGACGCTCCGGTGGTCTTCCTCCGGCGAAACCCTAGACCGGGGGCCCCGGATCGTCTACCCCTATAGCTTTCTCCGTACGAGGGTAGCGCGGTGGACCTTTCTATTTGTTTTGGTTTGTTTAGGACATATGTACATGGAGAGCAAATGTTGGGCCAACTTTGCCACATTCTAGGCCCCGGTTGTCCCGCGGCGGGAGTTTTCACGTATAGATCCAGGATTTCACTAAGTGTTAACGCATGTCCGGGAAGGGGGTCACACCTGGGGCCTACACATGGCACCTACCAACCTTGCACCACTCTCACACACATATCCTAGGGGCACATGCAAGTTTTCATGTGATTCCGACGCTCCGGTGGTCTTCCTCCGGCGAAACCCTAGACCAGGGGCCCCGGATCGTCTACCCCTATAGCTTTCTCCGTACGAGGGTAGCGCGGTGGACCTTTCTATTTGTTTTGGTTTGTTTAGGACATATGTACATGGAGAGCAAATGTTGGGCCAACTTTGCCACATTCTAGGCCCCGGTTGTCCCGCGGCGGGAGTTTCACGTACAGATCCAGGATTTCACTAAGTGTTAACGCATGTCCGGGAAGGGGTTCACACCTGGGGCCTACACATGGCACCTACCAACGTTGCACCACTCTCACACACATATCCTAGGGGCACATGCAAGTTTTCATGTGATTCCGACGCTCCGGTGGTCTTCCTCCGGCGAAACCCTAGACCGGGGCCCCGGATCGTCTACCCCTATAGCTTTCTCCGTACGAGGGTAGCGCGGTGGACCTTTCTATTTGTTTTGGTTTGTTTAGGACATATGTACATGGAGAGCAAATGTTGGGCCAACTTTGCGACATTCTAGGCCCCGGTTGTCCCGCGGCGGGAGTTTTCACGTACAGATCCAGGATTTCACTAAGTGTTAACGCATGTCCGGGAAGGGGGTTCACACCTGGGGCCTACACATGGCACCTACCAACCTTGCACCACTCTCACACACATATCCTAGGGGCACATGCAAGTTTTCATGTGATTCCGATGCTCCGGTGGTCTTCCTCCGGCGAAACCCTAGACCGGGGGCCCCGGATCGTCTACCCCTATAGCTTTCTCGTACGAGGGTAGCGCGGTGGACCTTTCTATTTGTTTTGGTTTGTTTAGGACATATGTACATGGAGAGCAAATGTTGGGCCAACTTTGCCACATTCTAGGCCCCGGTTGTCCCGCGGCGGGAGTTTCCACGTACAGATCCAGGATTTCACTAAGTGTTAACGCATGTCCGGGAAGGGGGTCACACCTGGGGCCTACACATGGCACCTACCAACCTTGCACCACTCTCACACACATATCCTAGGGGCACATGCAAGTTTTCATGTGATTCCGACGCTCCGGTGGTCTTCCTCCGGCGAAACCCTAGACCGGGGGCCCCGATCGTCTACCCCTATAGCTTTCTCCGTACGAGGGTAGCGCGGTGGACCTTTCTATTTGTTTTGGTTTGTTTAGGACATATGTACATGGAGAGAAAATGTTGGGCCAACTTTGCCACATTCTAGGCCCCGGTTGTCCCGCGGCGGGAGTTTTCACGTACAGATCCAGGATTTCACTAAGTGTTAACGCATGTCCGGGAAGGGGGTCACACCTGGGGCCTACACATGGCACCTACCAACCGTTGCACCACTCTCACACACATATCCTAGGGGCACATGCAAGTTTTCATGTGATTCCGACGCTCTGGTGGTCTTCCTCCGGCGAAACCCTAGACCGGGGGCCCGGATCGTCTACCCCTATAGCTTTCTCCGTACGAGGGTAGCGCGGTGGACCTTTCTATTTGTTTTGGTTTGTTTAGGACATATGTACATGGAGAGCAAATGTTGGGCCAACTTTGCCACATTCTAGGCCCCGGTTGTCCCGCGGCGGGAGTTTTCACGTACAGATCCAGGATTTCACTAAGTGTTAACGCATGTCCGGGAGGGGGTCACACCTGGGGCCTACACATGGCACCTACCAACCTTGCACCACTCTCACACACATATCCTAGGGGCACATGCAAGTTTTCATGTGATTCCGACGCTCCGGTGGTCTTCCTCCGGCGAAACCCTAGACCGGGGGCCCCGGATCGTCTACCCCTATAGCTTTCTCCGTACGAGGGTAGCGCGGTGGACCTTTCTATTTGTTTTGGTTTGTTTAGGACATATGTACATGGAGAGCAAATGTTGGGCCAACTTTGCCACATTCTAGGCCCCGGTTGTCCCGCGGCGGGAGTTTCACGTACAGATCCAGTATTTCACTAAGTGTTAACGCATGTCCGGGAAGGGGGTCACACCTGGGGCCTACACATGGCACCTACCAACCTTGCACCACTCTCACACACATATCCTAGGGGCACATGCAAGTTTTCATGTGATTCCGACGCTCCGGTGGTCTTCCTCCGTCGAAACCCTAGACCGGGGGCCCCGGATCGTCTACCCCTATAGCTTTCTCCGTACGAGGGTAGCGCGGTGGACCTTTCTATTTGTTTTGGTTTGTTTAGGACATATGTACATGGAGAGCAAATGTTGGGCCAACTTTGCCACATTCTAGGCCCCGGTTGTCCCGCGGCGGGAGTTTTCACGTACAGATCCAGGATTTCACTAAGTGTTAACGCATGTCCGGGAAGGGGGTTCACACCTGGGGCCTACACATGGCACCTACCAACCTTGCACCACTCTCACACACATATCCTAGGGGCACATGCAAGTTTTCATGTGATTCCGACGCTCCGGTGGTCTTCCTCCGGCGAAACCCTAGACCGGGGGCCCCGGATCGTCTACCCCTATAGCTTTCTCCGTACGAGGGTAGCGCGGTGGACCTTTCTATTTGTTTTGGTTTGTTTAGGACATATGTACATGGAGAGCAAATGTTGGGCCAACTTTGCCACATTCTAGGCCCCGGTTGTCCCGCGGCGGGAGTTTTCACGTACAGATCCAGGATTTCACTAAGTGTTAACGCATGTCCGGGAAGGGGGTCACACCTGGGGCCTACACATGGCACCTACCAACCTTGCACCACTCTCACACACATATCCTAGGGGCACATGCAAGTTTTCATGTGATTCCGACGCTCCGGTGGTCTTCCTCCGGCGAAACCCTAGACCGGGGGCCCCGGATCGTCTACCCCTATAGCTTTCTCCGTACGAGGGTAGCGCGGTGGACCTTTCTATTTGTTTTGGTTTGTTTAGGACATATGTACATGGAGAGCAAATGTTGGGCCAACTTTGCCACATTCTAGGCCCCGGTTGTCCCGCGGCGGGAGTTTCCACGTACAGATCCAGGATTTCACTAAGTGTTAACGCATGTCCGGGAAGGGGGTCACACCTGGGGCCTACACATGTCACCTACCAACCTTGCACCACTCTCACACACATATCCTAGGGGCACATGCAAGTTTTCATGTGATTCCGACGCTCCGGTGGTCTTCCTCCGGCGAAACCCTAGACCGGGGGCCCCGGATCGTCTACCCCTATAGCTTTCTCCGTACGAGGGTAGCGCGGTGGACCTTTCTATTTGTTTTGGTTTGTTTAGGACATATGTACATGGAGACGAAATTTTGGGCCAACTTTGCGACATTCTAGGCCCCCGTTGTCCCGCGGCGGGAGTCTTCACATATAGATCCAGGATTTCACTAAGTGTTGACGCATGTCCGGGAAGTGGGTCACACCTGGGGCCTACACATGGCACCTACCAACCTTTCACCACTCTCACACACATATCCTAGGCGCACATGGAAGTTTTCATGTGATTCCCACGCTCCGATGGTCTTCCTTCGGCGAAAGCCAAGACCGGGGGCCCCGGATCGTCTACCCCTATACCTTTCTCTGTACGAGGGTAGCACGGTGGAACTTTCTATTTGTTTTGGTTTTTTAGGACATATGTACATGGAGAGCAAATGTTGGGCCAATGTTGCCACATTCTAGGCCCCGGTTGTCCCGCGGCGGGAGTTTTCACGTACAGATCCATGATTTCACTAAGTGTTTACGCATGTCCGGGAGGGGGTTCACACCTGGGGCCTACACATAGCACCTACCAACCTTGCACCACTCTCACACACATATCCTAGGGGCACATGCAAGTTTTCATGTGATTCCGACGCTCCGGTGGTCTTCCTCCGGCGAAACCCTAGACCGGGGCCCCGGATCGTCTACCCCTATAGCTTTCTCCGTACGAGGGTAGCGCGGTGGACCTTTCTATTTGTTTTGGTTTGTTTAGGACATATGTACATGGAGAGCAAATGTTGGGCCAACTTTGCCACATTCTAGGCCCCGGTTGTCCCGCGGCGGGAGTTTTCACGTACAGATCCAGGATTTCACTAAGTGTTAACGCATGTCCGGGAAGGGGTTCACACCTGGGGCCTACACATGGCACCTACCAACTTGCACCACTCTCACACACATATCCTAGGGGCACATGCAAGTTTTCATGTGATTCCGACGCTCCGGTGGTCTTCCTCCGGCGAAACCCTAGACCGGGGGCCCCGGATCGTCTACCCCTATAGCTTTCTCCGTACGAGGGTAGCGCGGTGGACCTTTCTATTTGTTTTGGTTTGTTTAGGACATATGTACATGGAGAGAAAATGTTGGGCCAACTTTGCCACATTCTAGGCCCCGGTTGTCCCGCGGCGGGAGTTTTCACGTACAGATCCTAGGATTTCACTAAGTGTTAACGCATGTCCGGGAAGGGGGTCACACCTGGGGCCTACACATGGCACCTACCAACTTGCACCACTCTCACACACATATCCTAGGGGCACATGCAAGTTTTCATGTGATTCCGACGCTCCGGTGGTCTTCCTCCGGTGAAACCCTAGACCGGGGGCCCCGGATCGTCTACCCCTATAGCTTTCTCCGTACGAGGGTAGCGCGGTGGACCTTTCTATTTGTTTTAGTTTGTTTAGGACATATGTACATGGAGAGCAAATGTTGGGCCAACTTTGCCACATTCTAGGCCCCGGTTGTCTCGCGGCGGGAGTTTCCACGTACAGATCCAGTATTTTACTAAGTGTTGACGCATGTCCGGGAAGGGGGTCACACCTGGGGCCTACACATGGCACCTACCAACCTTGCACCACTCTCACACACATATCCTAGAGGGCACATGCAAGTTTTCATGTGATTCCGATGCTCCGGTGGTCTTCCTCCGGCGAACCCTAGACTGGGGGCCCCGGATCGTCTACCCCTATAGCTTTCTCCGTACGAGGGTAGCGCGGTGGACCTTTCTATTTTTTTGGTTTGTTTAGGACATATGTACATGGAGAGCAAATGTTGGGCCAACTTTGCCACATTCTAGGCCCCGGTTGTCCCGCGGCGGGAGTTTTCACGTACAGATCCATGATTTCACTATGTGTTAACGCATGTCCGGGAAGGGGGTCACACCTGGGGCCTACACATGGCACCTACCAACGTTGCACCACTCTCACACACATATCCTAGGGTCACATGCAAGTTTTCATGTGATTCCGACGCTCCGGTGGTCTTCCTCCGGCGAAACCCTAGACCGGGGGCCCCGGATCGTCTACCCCTATAGCTTTCTCCGTACGAGGGTAGCGTCGTGGAGCTTTCTATTTGTTTTGGTTTGTTTAGGACATATGTACATGGAGAGCAAATGTTGGGCCAACTTTGCCACATTCTAGGCCCCGGTTGTCCCGCGGCGGGAGTTTTCACGTACAGATCCAGGATTTACTAAGTGTTAACGCATGTCCGGGAAGGGGGTCACACCTGGGGCCTACACATGGCACCTACCAACCTTGCACCACTCTCACACACATATCCTAGGGGCACATGCAAGTTTTCATGTGATTCCGACGCTCCGGTGGTCTTCCTCCGGTGAAACCCTAGACCGGGGGCCCCGGATCGTCTACCCCTATAGCTTTCTCCGTACGAGGGTAGCGCGGTGGACCTTTCTATTTGTTTTAGTTTTTTAGGACATATGTACATGGAGAGCAAATGTTGGGCCAACTTTGCCACATTCTAGGCCCCGGTTGTCTCGCGGCGGGAGTTTCCACGTACAGATCCAGTATTTTACTAAGTGTTGACGCATGTCCGGGAAGGGGGTCACACCTGGGGCCTACACATGGCACCTACCAACCTTGCACCACTCTCACACACATATCCTAGGGTCACATGCAAGTTTTCATGTGATTCCGACGCTCCGGTGGTCTTCCTCCGGCGAAACACTAGACCGGGGGCCCCGGATCGTCTACCCCTATAGCTTTCTCCGTACGAGGGTAGCGTCGGTGGAGCTTTCTATTTGTTTTAGTTTGTTTAGGACATATGTACATGGAGAGCAAATGTTGGGCCAACTTTGCCACATTCTAGGCCCGGTTGTCCCGCGGCGGGAGTTTCCACGAATAGATCCAGTATTTCACTAAGTGTTAACGCATGTCCGGGAAGGGGGTCACACCTAGGGCCTACACATGGCACCTACCAACCTTGCACCACTCTCACACACATATCCTAGGGTCACATGCAAGTTTTCATGTGATTCCGACGCTTCGGTGGTCTTCCTCCGGCGAAACCCTAGACGGGGGCCCCGGATCGTCTAACCCTATAGCTTTCTCCGTACGAGGGTAGCGCGGTGGACCTTTCAGTTTGCTTTGGTTTGTTTAGGACATATGTACATGGAGACGAAATTTTGGGCCAACTTTGCGACATTCTAGGCCCCCGTTGTCCCGCGGCGGGAGTCTTCACATATAGATCCAGGATTTCACTAAGTGTTGACGCATGTCCGGGAAGTGGGTCACACCTGGGGCCTACACATGGCACCTACCAACCTTTCACCACTCTCACACACATATCCTAGGCGCACATGGAAGTTTTCATGTGATTCCCACGCTCCGATGGTCTTCCTTCGGCGAAAGCCAAGACCGGGGGCCCCGGATCGTCTACCCCTATACCTTTCTCTGTACGAGGGTAGCACGGTGGAACTTTCTATTTGTTTTGGTTTTTTAGGACATATGTACATGGAGAGCAAATGTTGGGCCAATGTTGCCACATTCTAGGCCCCGGTTGTCCCGCGGCGGGAGTTTTCACGTACAGATCCATGATTTCACTAAGTGTTTACGCATGTCCGGGAGGGGGTTCACACCTGGGGCCTACACATAGCACCTACCAACCTTGCACCACTCTCACATACATATCCTAGGGTCACATGCAAGTTTTCATGTGATTCCGACGCTCCGGTGGTCTTCCTTCGGCAAAAGCCTAGACCGGGGGCCCCGGATCGTCTATGCCTATACCTTTTTTCCGTACGAGGGTAGCTCGGTGGAACTTTCTATTGGTTTTGGTTTTTTTAGGACATATGTACATGGAGAGCAAATGTTGGGCCAACTTTGCCACATTCTAGGCCGCGGTTGTCCCGCGGCGGGAGTTTGCACATACAGATCCAGGATTTCACTAAGTGTTAACACATGTCCTGGAGGGGGTTCACACCTGGGGCCTACACATGGCACCTACCATACTTGCAACACTCTCACACACATGTCCTAGGGGCATATGCTAGTTTTCATGTGATTCCGACGTTCTGTTGGTCTTCCTCCAGCGAAACCCTAGACTGGGGGCCCCGGCTCGTCTACCCCCATAACTTTCTCCGTACGAGGGTAGCATGGTAGACCTTTCTATTGTTTTGTTTTGTTTAGCACATATGCACATGGAGAGAAAATGTTGGGCCAACTTTGCCACATTCTAGGCCCCGGTTGTCCCACGGCGGGAGTGTTCACGTACAGATCTAGGATTTACTAAGTGTTAACGCATGTTCGGGAAGGGGGTCACACCTGGGGCCTACACATGGCGCCTACCAATGTTGCACCACTCTCACACACATATCCTAGGGGCACATGCAAGTTTTCGTGTGATTCCGACGCTCCGGTGGTCTTCCTCCGGTGAAACCCTAGACCGGGGGCCCCGGACCGTCTACCCCTATAGCTTTCTCCGTACGAGGGTAGCGCGGTGGACCTTTCTATTTGTTTTAGTTTGTTTAGGACATATGTACATGGAGAGCAAATGTTGGGCCAACTTTGCCACATTCTAGGCCCCGGTTGTCTCGCGGCGGGAGTTTCCACGTACAGATCCAGTATTTTACTAAGTGTTGACGCATGTCCGGGAAGGGGGTCACACCTGGGGCCTACACATGGCACCTACCAACCTTGCACCACTCTCACACACATATCCTAGAGGCACATGCAAGTATTCATGTGATTCCGATGCTCCGGCGGTCTTCCTCCGGCGGAACCCTAGACTGGGGGGCCCCGGATCGTCTACCCCTATAGCTTTCTCCGTACGAGGGTAGCGCGGTGGACCTTTCTATTTTTTCGGTTTGTTTAGGACATATGTACATGGAGAGCAAATGTTGGGCCAACTTTACCACATTCTAGGCCCCGTTTGTCCCGCGGCGGGAGTTTTCACGTACAGGTCCATGATTTTACTATGTGTTAACGCATGTCCGGGAAGGGGGTCACACCTGGGGCCTACACATGGCACCTACCAACGTTGCACCACTCTCACACACATATCCTAGGGTCACATGCAAGTTTTCATGTGATTCCGACGCTCCGGTGGTCTTCCTCCGGCGAAACACTAGACCGGGGGCCCCGGATAGTCTACCCCTATAGCTTTCTCCGTACGAGGGTAGCGTCGTGGAGCTTTCTATTTGTTTTCGTTTGTTTAGGACATATGTACATGGAGAGCAATGTTGGGCCAACTTTGCCACATTCTAGGCCCCGGTTGTCCCGCGGCGGGAGTTTTCACGTACAGATCTAGGATTTACTAAGTGTTAACGCATGTTCGGGAAGGGGGTCACACCTGGGGCCTACACATGGCGCCTACCAATGTTGCACCACTCTCACACACATATCCTAGGGGCACATGCAAGTTTTCGTGTGATTCCGACGCTCCGGTGGTCTTCCTCCGGTGAAACCCTAGACCGGGGGCCCCGGACCGTCTACCCCTATAGCTTTCTCCGTACGAGGGTAGCGCGGTGGACCTTTCTATTCGTTTTAGTTTCTTTAGGACATATGTACATGGAGAGCAAATGTTGGGCCAACTTTGCCACATTCTTGGCCCCGGTTGTCTCGCGGCGGGAGTTTCCACGTACAGATCCAGTATTTACTAAGTGTTGACGCATGTCCGGGAAGGGGGTCACACCTGGGGCCTACACATGGCACCTACCAACGTTGCACCACTCTCACACACATATCCTAGGGTCACATGCAAGTTTTCATGTGATTCCGACGCTCCGGTGGTCTTCCTCCGGCGAAACACTAGACCGGGGGCCCCGGATCGTCTACCCCTATAGCTTTCTCCCTACGAGGGTAGCGTCGTGGAGCTTTCTATTTGTTTTAGTTTGTTTAGGACATATGTACATGGAGAGCAAATGTTGGGCCAACTTTGCGACATTCTAGGTCCCGGTTGTCCCGCGGCGGGAGTTTCCACGAATAGATACAGTATTTACTAAGTGTTAACGCATGTCCGGGAAGGGGGTCACACTTAGGGCCTACACATGGCACCTACCAACTTTTCACCACTCTCACACACATATCCTAGGGTCACATGCAAGTTTTCATGTGATTCCGACGCTTCGGTGGTCTTCCTCCGGCGAAACCCTAGACCGGGGGCCCCGGATCGTCTACCCCTATAGCTTTCTCCGTACGAGGGTAGCGTGGTGGACCTTTCTATATGTTTGGTTTGTTTAGGACATATGTAGATGGAGAGCAAATGTTGGGCCAACTTTGCCACATTCTAGGCCCCGGTTAGTCCCGCGGCGGGAGTTTCCACGTACAGATCCAGTATTTTACTAAGTGTTGACGCATGTCCGGGAAGGGGGTCATACTTAGGGCCTACACATGGCACCTACCAACCTTGCACCACTCTCACACACATATCCTAGGGGTACATGCAAGTTTTCATGTGATTCCGACGCTTCGGTGGTCTTCCCCGGCGAAACCCTAGACCGGGGGCCCCGGATCGTCTACCCCTATAGCTTTCTCCGTATGAGGGTAGCGCGGTGGAACTTTCTATTTGTTTTGGTTTCTTAGGACATATGTACATGGAGAGCAAATGTTGGGCCAACGTTGCCACATTCTAGGCCCCGGTTGTCCCGCGGCGGAAGTTTTCACGTACAGATCCATGATTTCACTATGTGTTAACGCATGTCCGGGAAGGGGGTCACACCTGGGGCCTACACATGGCACCTACCAACGTTGCACCACTCTCACACACATATCCTAGGGTCACATGCAAGTTTTCATGTGATTCCGACGCTCCGGTGGTCTTCCTCCGGCGAAACACTAGACCGGGGGCCCCGGATCGTCTACCCCTATAGCTTTCTCCCTACGAGGGTAGCGTCGTGGAGCTTTCTATTTGTTTTAGTTTGTTTAGGACATATGTACATGGAGAGCAAATGTTGGGCCAACTTTGCGACATTCTAGGTCCCGGTTGTCCCGCGGCGGGAGTTTCCACGAATAGATACAGTATTTTACTAAGTGTTAACGCATGTCCGGGAAGGGGGTCACACCTGGGGCCTACACATATCACCTACCAACGTTGCACCACTCTAACTCACATATCCTAGGGGCACATGCAAGTTTTCATGTGATTCCGACGCTCCGGTGGTCTTCCTCCGGCGAAACCCTAGACCTGGGGCCCCGGATCATCTACCCTTATAGCTTTCTCCGTACGAGGGTAGCACGGTGGACCTTTCTATTTGTTTGGATTTGTTTAGGACATATGTACATGGAGAGCAAATGTTGGGCAACCTTTGCGACATTCTAGGCCCCGGTTGTCCCGCGACGGGAGTTTTCACGTATAGATCGAGGATTTCACTAAGTGTTAACGCATGTTCGGGAAGGGGGTGACACCTGGGGCCTACACATGGCACCTACCAACCTTGCACCACTCTCACACACATATCCTAGAGGAACATGCAAGTTTTCATGTGATTCCGACGCTCTGGTGGTCTTCCTTCGGCGAAAGCCTAGACCGGAGGCCCCGGATCGTCTACCCCTATACCTTTCTCCGTATGAGGGTAGCGCGGTGGAACTTTCTATTTGTTTTCATTTTTTAGGACATATGTACATGGAGAGCAAATGTTGGGCCAACATTGCCACATTCTAGGCCCCGGTTGTCCCGCGGCGGGAGTTTTCACGTACAGATCCAGGATTTCACTAAGTATTAACGCATGTCCGGGAGGGGGTTCACACCTGGGGCCTACACATGGCACCTACCAACCTTGCAACATTCTCACACACATATCCTAGGGTCACATGCAAGGTTTCATGTGATTCCGACGCGCCGGTGGTCTTCCTCCGGCGAAACCCTAGACCGGGGGCCCCGGATCGTCTACCCCCATAGCTTTCTCCGTACGAGGGTAGCGCGGTGGACCTTTCTATTTGTTTTCGTTTGTTCATGACATATGTACATGGAGAGAAAATGTTGGGCCAACTTTGCCACATTCTAGGCCCCGGTTGTCCCACGACGAGAGTTTTCACGTACAGATCCAGGATTTCACTAAGTGTTAACGCATGTCCGGGAAGGGGGCCACACTTGGGGCCTACACATGGCACCTACCAACCTTGCACCACTCTCACACACATATCCTAGGGGCACATGCAAGTTTTCATGTGATTCCGACGCTCCGGTGGTATTCCTCCGGCGAAACGCTAGACCAGGTGTAACACGCTCGAATCGGCTCTATGCAAGTTTTAGCCCTTTCCGCCAAACCCGCATAGAAACGATTCAAGGACGCCCACCAGGCACTTTCGTGCTGGTGGAAAACGAAGTATTACCATTTCACATCAGTCCTCGATGGGACCCACAGATCATATATATACATCAGCGTCTCCATGAGTCCATAATACAAATACAATATACAAAGATCCAAATCACCTTTAAAACGATAAAGCGTCCGACTACGGACAAGATGCAAATGGGGCTAAGAGCCCTGAAGAATAACCAATGGCGTCCATAACCCTGCCCAGGCCAAGCCGGAAGGGTAACCCTTCTAACGACGGCGATCGCAAACCTGCTAAAACAAAAGGGGTGCCGACAAAGGGCAAAGGAAAAAAGATGAGCGTTAGTACTGAGGCCAGCACATGGCGAGGCTAGAATTCGGCGGCTCTCGCCTACATAGGTATGGTGGACTGAAGCGGCAGCGCAGCGGCACTAAACAACCTACAGAGACTCGGTAATATTGGCGGCTATTAGAGAGGGGTAAGAAAGACCTATTCGGATCCAACCTGATGCTAACACCACACATACCCATCCTGGTATTCCGCCTCGAGACCAAACGAGGAAGTCAAACCGAGGAAAACTCACACGGTTGGCAGTTTTATTTAATCTTTCCTTGGCAGTTATCCCACTTACCAGCCTTCTCACATACAAGTCAAAATATAACAGTAAACTTTAGTTATAGTTGTCTATGATCGAGAAACTGTGCTCCAAGTCGTCCATAACCGCGGAAACGGCTTTCCGAAAAGATTTAACCCTGCAGGGGTGCACCAAAGTATCCACACGCACTTCGACCCTTTTTGCCAGATCAATTAACATACACCCATCGGTATGTCGGCGGGGCCTAAGTCATGACGTTTCCCAGACCCAAAGCAAGTACATGGGGGCCACCCCACTAAGCTACCCGCAACGAAGTCGGCCGGCTCCGAGACGGACCCAGGGTTTGCGACGACGGCTGTAAATGACTGAGAACCTGAAAAGTGTGACTAGGCTTGTCGATACCGTGAAAACGTGGCGCGATCCAAAACAGTACAAGTGCTCCACGCACAATCGTAAATAAAGCAGTAACATGGCATAAGTACAGAATAGTAATAAAGCCCCAAACTACTTGTGGCCCCCGGTACAGTACTTTGAAATCAGGTAGTAAGCCGATGGGGGTGCCCACACACCCCACCCGTGGTTAGCGCGCTCAATCTCGGAACAGGTGTCAAGAACTCGGGTCCTAGGGGACACTAGTGAGCTGTTAAGAACGAAATATTGTCTATTACCCACCGGTGCCTCTACATTAATCTACTATCGACATTAATTAAGAAACTGTAATTAGAATCATGATCAACACCACCATTAAACATTTGCCAACCTCCCGACAACTGTGGAACATCGACGGCGTGAAGCAACACCTGAGCCAGCAACTACGACTCGCAAAGGCCGACTATCTATCAAACAACGGGTTATAGGATGTGTCCAAGGAAATATAGAGGCTGCAGGGAATATAAATGGTGCACGAAAACTAAAGCATCGCAATACGGATAGCAATAGATCAATACAAAGAAGTAAAGACTATAAGTGCAAAATGGGTAGAAAGGGGGAGAGATGCTCGCCCGGGAAACACTGCCGAAGGATCATATCCGGAGAACTTGTCGATACTCGCATCCACTCATCGGTCTAATCCGCGAAGAAGCAAATCACTAAAAGAAACACCGGATACACTATTTAATACTACGGCAGAAGATCCGACAAGATTATGATATGATGCGGATGCGGTGCAATTAGGCGGTTTTAAGCGGAACCGGGGTCCCGACATTTAATTAAACTGTTCAAGCTATTTAGAACCCCCGCAATTTAAATGTTGTATTAACAGGGTGAAAAAAGGCATCGGTTCGCTACACATATTTAAATGGGGGCCATATGATACAAAAATAGTCTGCATATGGTCTCCATATTTAATTTACGTGATTCAACTAAATACCCCAAACCTCTTGATACGATGTATGCGAGTATGATCAAATTATATGCAGAAGATAGCTATTATATATTATAAAATAAGGGGTCTCGGAGAAAGGGGTCACACATTAGGGTCGAAGATCTTGGGGGTTCCTAGGGTTCGACGGGGATCGGTCTTCGGATCCGAGAGGACGAAGGCACCGGGTTCGGGATCATCGCCTTCGGATTCCGTGAGGAGGGATTCGAGGTCTTTGGTTCCGGCGGCATCGTCTTATGGTTCCATGTTGAAGCCCTTGGGGTTTTCCGTGACGGAGTACTTGCCGATGGTCATCGAGTGTAACACCAGGTGCAGATCTCTAGATTCGGTTGGCGGTGAACTTGAGTCAAACCCGGGCAGTCTTTGGGCAGTGCCATGACTATTCGCAACACAGATCAAATTAGCTGAGGTACACCGTATCTCCACATGACACCATAGTTTCCACGCTTACACGGATAGCAACAGGACACATCTAGGGCTGAACATGGCGATGTGGACGAGGACGGTGTCGAGGTCGCGGGGACGGGCGGCTGGCGGTGGCCAGCGCTGGCGGTGGCCAGCGCTGGCGCAGGAGCTTGTAAACCTGGAGACCGAATCACGGGGTCGGGAGGCACAGGGCGGATCCGCGTGCCAGAGGGCCCACGGGGAGCTCGAGGTCAGAGTCGGCCAGCTTGGCGCCGGGCTCCGGCGAGGCAGGCCCACGGGCGGCGGTCGGAGCAGAGGTCGCAGAGGTAGGGGAAGGCGTGGCCGACGCAGGGAGAAGACGCGAGGGAGGCGGGGCAGGCGAGGACGGAGGGAGGCGGCGCAGGAGGCCGGACGGAGAGGCGTCGCGGAAGGCGGGCGGAGCTCGGGTGGCGGCGGTCGTCAAGGAAGATGAGGGCGCGCGCGGCGGCTCTGCGTCGGGCAGAGGCTCTGTGTTGGGCCAACTTTTCCACATTCTAGGCCCTGGTTGTCCCGCGGCGGGAGTTTTCACGTATAGATCCATGATTTCACTAAGTGTTAACGCATGTCCGGTAAGGGGGTCACACCTGGGGCCTACACATGGCACCTACCAACCTTGCACCACTCTCACACACATATCCTAGGGGAATATGCAAGTTTTCATGTGATTCCGACGCTCTGGTGGTCTTCCTTCGGCGAAAGCCTAGACCGGGGGCCCCGGATCGTCTACCCCTATACCTTTCTCCGTATGAGGGTAGCGCGGTGGAACTTTCTATTTGTTTTCGTTTTTTAGGACATATGTACATGGAGAGCAAATGTTGGGCCAACATTGCCACATTCTAGGCCCCGGTTGTCCCGCGGCGGGAGTTTTCACGTACAGATCCAGGATTTCACTAAGTGTTAACGCATGTCCGGGAGGGGGTTCACACCTAGGGCCTACACATGGCACCTACTAACCTTGCAACACTCTCACACACATATCCTAGGGTCACATGCAAGGTTTCATGTGATTCCGACGCGCCGGTGGTCTTCCTCCGGCGAAACCCTAGACCGGGGGCCCCGGATCGTGTACCCCCATAGCTTTCTCCGTACGAGGGTAGCGCGGAGGACCTTTCTATTTTTTTTCGTTTGTTTATGACATATGTACATGGAGAGTAAATCTTGGGCCAACTTTGCCACATTCTAGGCCCCGGTTGTCCCACGACGAGAGTTTTCACGTACAGATCCAGGATTTCACTAAGTGTTAACGCATGTCCGGGAAGGGGGCCACACTTGGGGCCTACACATGGCACCTACCAACCTTGCACCACTCTCACACACATATCCTAGGGGCACATGCAAGTTTTCATGTGATTCCGACGCTCCGGTGGTATTCCTCCGGCGAAACGCTAGACCAGGTGTAACACCCTCGAATCGGCTCTATGCAAGTTTTAGCCCTTTCCGCCAAACCCGCATAGAAACGATTCAAGGACGCCCACCAGGCACTTTCGTGCGGGTGGAAAACGAAGTAATACCATTTCACATCAGTCCTCGATGGGACCCACAGATCATATATATACATCAGCGTCTCCATGAGTCCATAATACAGATACAATATACAAAGATCCAAATCACCTTTAAAACGATAGAGCGTCCGACTACGGACAAGATGCAAATGGGGCTAAGAGCCCTGAAGAATAACCAATGGCGTCCATAACCCTGCCCAGGCCAAGCCGGAAGGGTAACCCTTCTAACGACGGTGATCGCAAACCTGCTAAAACAAAAGGGGTGCCGACAAAGGGCAAAGGAAAAAAGAGGAGCGTTAGTACTGAGGCCAGCACATGGCGAGGCTAGAATTCAGCGGCTCTCGCCTACATAGGTATGGTGGACTGAAGCGGCAGCGCAGCGGCACTAAACAACCTACAGAGACTCGGTAATACTGGCGGCTATTAGAGAGGGGTAAGAAAGACGTATTCGGATCCAACCTTATGCTAACACCACACATACCCATCCTGGTATTCCGCCTCGAGACCAAACGAGGAAGTCAAACCGAGGAAAACTCACACGGTTGGCAGTTTTATTTAATCTTTCCTTGGCAGTTATCCCACTTACCAGCCTTCTCAAATACAAGTCAAAATATAACAGTAAACTTTAGTTATAGTTGTCTATGATCGAGAAACTGTGCTCCAAGTCGTCCATAACCGCGGAAACGGCTTTCCGAAAAGATTTAACCCTGCAGGGGTGCACCAAAGTATCCACACGCACTTCGACCCTTTTTGCCAGATCAATTAACATACACCCATCGGTATGTCGGTGGGGCCTAAGTCATGACGTTTCCCAGACCCAAAGCAAGTACATGGGGGCCACCCCACTAAGCTACCCGCAACGAAGTCGGCCGGCTCCGAGACGGACCCAGGGTTTGCGACGACGGCTGTAAACGACTAGGAACCTGAAAAGTGTGACTGGGCTTGTCGATACCATGAAAACGTGGCGCGATCCAAAACAGTACAGGTGCTCCATGCACAATCATAAATAAAGCAGTAACATGGCATAAGTACAGAATAGTAATAAAGCCCCAAACTACTTGTGGCCCCCGGTACAATACTTTGAAATCAGGTAGTAAGCCGATGGGGGTGCCCACACACCCCACCCGTGGTTAGCGCGCTCAATCTCGGAACAGGTGTCAAGAACTCAGGTCCTAGGGTACACTAGTGAGCTGTTAAGAACCAAATATTGTCTATTACCCACCGGTGCCTCTACATTAATCTACTATCGACATTAATTAAGAAACTGTAATTAGAATCATGATCAACACCACCATTAAACATTTGCTAACCTCCCGACAACTGTGGAACATCAACGGCGCGAAGCAACACCTGAGCCAGCAACTACGACTCGCAAAGGCCGACTATCTATCAAACAACGGGCTATAGGATGTGTCCAAAGAAATATAGAGGTTGCAGGGAATATAAATGGTGCACGAAAACTAAAGCATCGCAATACGGATAGCAATAGATCAATACAAAGAAGTAAAGACTATAAATGCAAAATGGGTAGAAAGGGGGAGAGATGCTCGCCCGGGAAACACTGCCGAAGGATCATATCCGGAGAACTTGTCGATACTCGCATCCACTCATCGGTCTAATCCGCGAAGAAGCAAAGCACTAAAAGAAACACCGGATACACTATTTAATACTACGGCAGAAGATCCGACAAGATTATGATATGATGCGGATGCGGTGCAATTAGGCGGTTTTAAGCAGAACCGGGGTCCCGACATTTAATTAAACTGTTCAAGCTATTTAGAACCCCCGCAATTTAAATGTTGTATTAACAGGGTGAAAATAGGCATCGGTTCGCTACACATATTTAAATGGGGGCCATATGAGACAAAAATAGTCTGCATATGGTCTCCATATTTAATTTAGGTGATTCAACTAAATACCCCAAACCTCTTGATACGATATATGCGAGTATGATCAAATTATATGCAGAAGATAGCTATTATATATTATAAAATAAGGGGTCTCGGAGAAAGGGGTCACACATTAGGGTCGAAGATCTTGGGGGTTCCTAGGGTTCGACGGGGATCGGTCTTCGGATCCGAGAGGACGAAGGCACCGGGTTCGGGATCATCGCCTTTGGATTCCGTGAGGAGGGATTCGAGGTCTTTGGTTCCGGCGGCATCGTCTTATGGTTCCATGTTGAAGCCCTTGGGGTTTTCCGTGACGGAGTACTTGCCGATGGTCATCGAGTGTAACACCAGGTGCAGATCTCCAGATTCGGTTGGCGGTGAACTTGAGTCAAACCCGGGCAGTCTTTGGGCAGTGCCATGAATATTCGCAACACAGATCAAATTAGCTGAGGTACACCGTATCTCCACATGACACCATAGTTTCCACGCTTACACGGATAGCAACAGGCCACATCTAGGGCTGAACATGGCGATGTGGACGAGGACGGTGTCGAGGTCGCGGGGACGGGCGGCTTGCGGTGGCCAGCGCTGGCGCAGGAGCTTGTAAACCTGGAGACTGGATCACGGGGTCGGGAGGCACAGGGCGGATCAGCGTGCCAGAGGGCCCACGGGGAGCTCGAGGTCAGAGTCGGCCAGCTTGGCGCCGGGCTCCGGCGAGGCAGGCCCACGGGCGGCGGTCGGAGCAGAGGTCGCAGAGGTAGGGGAAGGTGTGGCCGACGCAGGGAGAAGACGCGAGGGAGGCGGGGCAGGCGAGGACGGAGGGAGGCGGCGCAGGAGGCCGGACGGAGAGGCGTCGCGGAAGGCGGGCGGAGCTCGGGCGGCGGCGGTCGTCAAGGAAGACGAGGGCACGCGCGGCGGCTCTGCGTCGGGCGGAGGATCTGTGTTGGGCCAACTTTTCCACATTCTAGGCCCTGGTTGTCCCGCGGCGGGAGTTTTCACGTATAGATCCATGATTTCACTAAGTGTTAACGCATGTCCGGTAAGGGGGTCACACCTGGGGCCAACACATGGAACCTACCAACCTTGCACCACTCTCACACACATATCCTAAGGGCACATGCAAGTTTTCATGTGATTCCGACGCTCTGGTGGTCTTCCTCCGGCGAAACCCTAGACCGGGGCCCCCAGATCGTCTACCCCTATAGCTTTCTCCGTACGAGGGTAGCGCGGTGGACCTTTCTATTTGTTTTGGTTTGTTTAGGACATACGTACATGGAGAGAAAATGTTGGGCCAACTTTGCCACATTCTAGGCCCCGGTAGTCCCGCGGCGGGAGTTTTCACGTACAGATCCAGGATTTCACTAAGTGTTAACGCATGTCCAGGAAGGGGGTCACACCTGGGGCCTACACATGGCACCTACCAACCTTGAACCACTTTTACACGCATATCCTAGGGGCACATGCAAGTTTTCATGTGATTCCGACGCTTCGGTGGTCGTCCTCCGGCGAAACCCTAGACCGGGGGCCCCGGATCGTCTACCCCTATACCTTCTCCGTACGAGGGTAGCGCGGTGGAACTTTCTATTTGTTTTGGTTTTTTAGGACATATGTACATGGATAGCAAATGTTGGGCCAACTTTGCCACATTCTAGGCCCCGGTTGTCCCGCGGCGAGAGTTTGCACGTATAGATCCAGGATTTCACTAAGTGTTGACGCATGTCCGGGAAGGGGGTCACACCTAGGGCCTACACATGGCACCTACCAACCTTGCAACACTCTCACACACATTTCCTAGGGGTACATGCAAATTTTCATGTGATTCCGACGCTCCGGTGGTCTTCCTTCGGCGAAACCCTAGACCGGGGGCCCTGGATCGTCTACCCCTATACCTTTCTCCGTACGAGGGTAGCGCGGTGGAACTTTCTATTTGTTTTGGTTTTTTAGGACATATGTACATGGAGAGCAAATGTTGGGCCAACGTTGCCACATTCTAGGCCCCGGTTGTCCCGCGGCGGGAGTTTTCACGTACAGATCCAGGATTTCACTAAGTGTTAATGCATGTCCGGGAAGGGGGTCACACCTGGGGCCTACACATGTCACCTACCAACCTTGCACCACTCTCACACACATATCCTAGGGGCACGTGCAAGTTTTCACGTGATTCCGACGCTCTGGTGGTCTTCCTCCGGCAAAACCCTATACCGAGGGCCCCGGATCGTCTACCCCTAAAGCTTTCTCTGTACGAGGGTAGCGCGGTGGACCTTTCTATTTGTTTTGGTTTGTTTAGGACATCTGTACATGGAGAGCAAATGTTGGGCCAACTTTGCCACATTCTAGGCCCCGGTTGTCCCGGGGCGGGAGTTTTCACGTATAGATCCAGGATTTCACTAAGTGTTAACGCATGTCCGGAAAGGGGGTCACACCTGGGGCCTACATATGGCACCAACCAACCTTGAACCACTCTCACACGCATATCCTAGGGGCACATGCAAGTTTTCATGTGATTCCGATGCTCCGGTGGTCTTCCTTTGGCGAAAGCCTAGACCGGGGGGCCCGGATCGTCTACGCCTATACCTTTCTCCGTACGAGGGTAACGCGGTGGAACTTTCTATTGGTTTTGGTTTTTTTAGGACATATGTACATGGAGAGCAAATTTTGGGCCAACTTTGCCACATTCTAGGCCTCGGTTGTCCCGCGGCGGGAGTTTGCACATACAGATCCATGATTTCACTATGTGTTAACGCATGTCCGGGAAGGGGGTCACACCTGGGGCCTACACATGGCACCTACCAACGTTGCACCACTCTCACACACATATCCTAGGGTCACATGCAAGTTTTCATGTGATTCCGACGCTCTGGTGGTCTTCCTCCGGTGAAACACTAGACCGGGGTCCTCGGATCGTCTACCCCTATAGCTTTCTCCGTACGAGGGTAGCGTCGTGGAGCTTTCTATTTGTTTTGGTTTGTTTAGGACATATGTACATGGAGAGCAAATGTTGGGCCAACTTTGCCACATTCTAGGCCCCGGTTGTCCCGCGGCGGGAGGTTCCACGTACAGATCTAGTATTTTACTAAGTGTTAACGAATGTCCGGGAAGGGGGTCACACCTAGGGCCTACACATGGCACCTACCAACCTTGCACCACTCTCACACACATATCCTAGGGGCACATGCAGGTTTTCAGGTGATTCCGACGCTTCGGTGGTCTTCCTCCGGCGAAACCCTAGACCGGGAACCCCGGATCGTCTACCCCTATAGCTTTCTCCGTACGAGGGTAGCGTGGTGGACCTTTCTATTTTTTAGGTTTGTTTAGGACATATGTACATGGAGAGCAAATGTTGGGCCAACTTTGCCACATTCTAAACCCGGTTGTCCCGCGGCGGGAGTTTCCATGTACAGATCCAGTATTTTACTAAGTGTTGACGCATGTCCGGGAAGGGGGTCACACGTTGGGCCTACACATGTCACCTACCAACCTTGCACCACTCTCACACACATATCCTAGGCGCACATGCTAGTTTTCATTTGATTTCGATGCTCCGGTGGTCTTCCTCCGGCGAAACCCTAGACCGGGGGCCCCGGATCGTCTACCCCTATAGCTTTCTCCGTACGAGGGTAGCGCGGTGGACCTTTCTATTTGTTTTGGTTTTTTAGGACATATGTACATGGAGAGCAAATGTTGGGCCAATGTTGCCACATTCTAGGCCCCGGTTGTCCCGCGGCGGGAGTTTTCACGTACAGATCCAGGATTTCACTAAGTGTTAACGCATGTCCGGGAAGGGGGTCACACCTGGGGCCTACACATGTCACCTACCAACCTTGCACCACTCTCACACACATATCCTAGGGGAACATGCAAGTTTTCATGTGATTCCGACGCTCTGGTGGTCTTCCTCCGGCGAAACCCTAGACCAGGGGCCCCGGATCGTCTACCCCTATAGCTTTCTCTGTACGAGGGTAGCGCGGTGGACCTTTCCATTTTTCTTGTTTGTTTAGGACATATGTACATGGAGAGCAAATGTTGGGCCAACTTTGCCACATTCTAGGCCCCGGTTGCCCCGCGGCGGGAGTTTTCACGTATACATCCAGTATTTCACTAAGTGTTAACGCATGTCCAGGAGGGGGTTCACACCTGGGTCCTACACATGGCACCTACCAACCTTGCACCACTATGACACACATATCCTAGGGGCACATGCAAGTTTTCATGTGATTCCGACGCTCCGGTGGTCTTCCTCCGGCGAAACCCTAGATCGGGGGGCCCGGATCGTCTACCCCTATAGCTTTCTGCGTACGAGGGTAGCGCGGTGGGCCTTTCTATTTTTTTGGTTTTTTTAGGACATATGTACATGGAGAGCAAATGTTGGGCCAACTTTTCCATATTCTAGGCCCTGGTTGTCCCGCGGCTGGAGTTTTCACGTATAGATCCATGATTTCACTAAGTGTTAACGCATGTCCAGGAAGGGGGTCACACCTGGGGCCTACACCTAGCACCTACCAACCTTGCACCACTTTCACACACATATCCTAGGGGCACATGCAAGTTTTCATGTGATTCCGACGCTCTGGTGGTCTTCCTCCGGCGAAACCCTAGACCAGGGGCCCCGGATCGTCTACCCCTATAGCTTTCTCCGTACGAGGGTAGCGCGGTGGACCTTTCTATTTGTTTTGGTTTGTTTAGGACATATGTACATGGAGATCAAATGTTGGGCCAACTTTGCCACATTCTAGGCCCCGGTTGTCCCGCGGCGGGAGTTTCCACGTACAGATCCAGGATTTCACTAAGTGTTAACGCATGTCCGGGAAGGGGATCACACCTGGGGCCTACACATGTCACCTACCAACCTTGCACCACTCTCACACACATATCCTAGGATCACATGCAAGTTTCATGTGGATTCCGATGCTCCGGTGGTCTTCCTCCGGCGAAACCCTAGACCGGGGGCCCCAGGATGGTCTACCCCTATAGCTTTCTCCGTACGAGGGTAGCGCGGTGGACCTTTCTATTTATTTTGGTTTGATTAGGACATATGTACATGGAGAGCAAATGTTGGGCGAACTTTGCGACATTCTAGGCCCCGGTTGTCCCGCGGCAGGAGTATTCACTTACAGATCCAGGATTTCACTAAGTGTTAACGCATGTCCGGGAAGGGGGTCACACCTGGGGCCTACACATGTCACCTACCAACCTTGCACCACTCCCACACACATATCCTAGGGGAACATGCAAGTTTTCATGTGATTCCGACGCTCTGGTGGTCTTCCTCCGGCGAAACCCTAGACCGGGGGCCCCAGATCGTCTACCCCTATAGCTTTCTCTGTACGAGGGTAGCGCGGTGGACCTTTCCATTTTTCTGGTTTCTTTAGGACATATGTACATGGAGAGCAAATGTTGGGCCAACTTTGCCACATTCTAGGCCCCGGTTGTCCCGCGGCGGGAGTTTTCATGTATAGATCCAGTATTTCACTAAGTGTTAACGGATGTCCAGGAGGGGGTTCACACCTGGGGCCTACCCATGGCACCTACCAACCTTGCACCACTATGACACACATATCCTAGGGGCACATGCAAGTTTTCATGTGATTCCGACGCTCCGGTGGTCTTCCTCCGGCGAAACCCTAGATCGGGGGCCCGGATCGTCTACCCCTATAGCTTTCTCCGTACGAGGGTAGCGCGGTGGGCCTTTCTCTTTTTTTGGTTTGTTTAGGACATATGTACATGGAGAGCAAATGTTGGGCCAACTTTGCCACATTCTAGGCCCGGTTGTCCTGCGGCTGGAGTTTGCACGTATAGATCCATGATTTCACTAAGTGTTAACGCATGTCCGGGAAGGGGGTCACACCTGGGGCCTACACATGGCACCTACCAACCTTGCACCACTCTCACACACATATCCTAGGGGACACATGCAAGTTTCATGTGATTCCGACGCTCCGGTGGTCTTCCTCCGGCGAAACCCTAGACCAGGGGCCCCGGATCGTCTACCCCTATAGCTTTCTCCGTACGAGGGTTAGCGCAGGTGGACCTTTCTATTTGTTTTGGTTTTTTAGGACATATGTACATGGAGAGCAAATGTTGGGCCAACGTTGCCACATTCTAGGCCCCGGTTGTCCCGCGGCGGGAGTTTCACGTACAGATCCAGGATTTCACTAAGTGTTGACGCATGTCCGGGAAGGGGGTCACACCTGGGGCCTACACATGTCACCTACCAACCTTGCACCACTCTCACACACATATCCTAGGGCACATGCAAGTTTTCATGTGATTCCGATGCTCCTGGTGGTCTTCCTCCAGCGAAACCCTAGACCGGGGGCCCGGATCGTCTACCCCTATAGCTTTCTCTCGTACGAGGGTAGCGCGGTGGACCTTTCTATTTTTTTTGGTTTGTTTAGGACATATGTACATGGAGAGAAAATGTTGGGCCAACTTTGCCACATTCTAGGCCCCGGTTGTCCGCGGCGGGGAGTTTTCACGTATAGATCCAGTATTTCACTAAGTGTTAACGCATGTCCGGGAAGGGGGTCACACCTGGGGCCTACACATGGCACCTACCAACCTTGCACCACTATCACACACATATCCTAGAGGCACATGCAAGTTTTCATGTGATTCCGACTGCTCCGGTGGTCTTCCTCCGCTGAAACCCTAGATCGGGGGCCCGGATCGTCTACCCCTATAGCTTTCTCCGTACGAGGGTAGCGCGGTGGGACTTTCTATTTTTTTGGTTTGTTTAGGACATATGTACATGGAGAGAAAATGTTGGGCCAACTTTTCCATATTCTAGGCCCTGGTTGTCCCGCGGCTGGAGTTTTCACGTATAGATCCATGATTTCACTAAGTGTTAACGCATGTCCGGGAAGGGGGTCACACCTGGGGCCTACACATGGCACCTACCAACCTTGCACCACTCTCACACACATATCCTAGGGGCACATGCAAGTTTTCATGCGATTCCGACGCTCTGGTGGTCTTCCTCCGGCGAAACCCTAGACCAGGGGCCCCCGGATCGTCTACCCCTATAGCTTTCTCCGTACGAGGGGTAGCGCCGGTGGACCTTTCTATTTGTTTTTGTTTGTTTAGGAAATATTGTACATGGAGATCAAATGTTGGGCAACGTTACCACATTCTAGGCCCCGGTTGTCCCGCTGGCGGGAGTTTTCATGTTTTTACAGATCCAGGAATCACTAAGTGTTAACGCATGTCTAGGGAAGGGGTTCACACCCTGGGGCCTACACATTCACCTACCAACGGTGCAACCACTCTCAAACACATACCTAGGATCACATGCAAGTTACATGTGGTTCCGACGCTCCGGTGTCTTCCTCCGGAGAAACCCGAAGACCGTGGGCCCCCGATATGTCTACCCCTATAGCTTTCTCCGTACGAGGGTAGCACGGTGGACCTTTCTATTTGGTTTGATTTTTTTAGGACATATGTAACAGGGAGAGCAATGTTGGGCGACCTTTGGACATTCAGGCCCCGGTTGTCCCGCACGGGAGGTGTCACGTATAGATCGAGGATTGTCACTAAGTGTTTAACGCATGTTCGGAAGGGGTGACACCTGGGCCGCACATGGCACCTACCAACCTTGCACCACTCTCACACACATATCCTAGGGTCACATGCAAGTTTTCATGTGATTCCGACGCTCCGGTGGTCTTCCTCCGGCGAAACCTAGACCGGGGGCCCGGATCGTCTACCCCTATAGCTTTCTCCGTACGAGGGTTAGCGCGGTGGACCTTCTATTTTTTTTGGTTTGTTTAGGACATATGTACATGGAGAGCAAATGTTGGGCCAACTTTGCCACATTCTAGGCCCCGGTTGTCCCGCGGCGGGGAGTTTCACGTACAGATCCAGGATTTCACTAAGTGTTAACGCATGTCCGGGAAGGGGGTCACACCTAGGGCCTACACATGGCACCTACCAATGTTGCACCACTCTCACACACATATCCTGGGGGCACATGCAAGTTTTCATGTGATTCCGACGCTCCGGTGGTCTTCCTCCGGCGAAACCCTAGACCGGGGGCCCTAGATCGTCTACCCCTATAGCTTTCTCCGTACGAGGGTAGG
>CAJUXJ010001076.1:0-76089 GCA_910589775.1 Avena eriantha
TGCCATGTGTAGGCCCCATGTGTGACTCCCCTTCCCGGACATGCGTTAACACTTAGTAAAATCCTGAATCAGTACGTGGAAGTCCCGCCGCGTCACAACCGGGGCCTAGGATGTGGCAAAGTTGGCCCAACCTTGGCTCTCCATGCACATATGACATAAACAAACCAAAACAATTAGAGAGGTCCATCGGGCTACCCTCGTCCGGAGATAGCTATAGGGGTAGACGATCCGGGGCCCCTGGTCTAGGGTTTCGCCGGAGGAAGACCGTCCGGAATCACATGAAAACTTGCATGTGCCCAAGGATATGTGTGTGAGAGTGGTGCCAGGTTGTTAGGTGCCATGTGTAGGCCCCATGTGTGACCCCCTTCCCGGACATGCCTTAACACTTAGTAAAATCCTAGATCAGTACGTGGAAAGTCCCGCCGCGTCACAACCGGGACCTAGAATGTGGCAAAGTTGGCCCAACCTTGGCTCTCCATGCATATATGACCTAAACAAACCAAAAAAAGTAGAGAGGTCCACCGGGCTACCCTCGTACGGAGATAGCTATAGGGGTAGACGATCCGGGGCCCCCGGTCTAGGGTTTCGCCGGAGGAAGACCGCCGGAGCGTCGGAATCACATGAAAACTTGCATGTGCCCCTAGGATATGTGTGTGAGAGTGGTGCAAGGTTGTTAGGTGCCATGTGTAGGCCCCATGTGTGACCCCCTTCCCGGACATGCGTTAACACTTAGTAAAATCCTGGATCAGTACGTGGAAAGTCCCGCCGCGTCACAACCGGGACCTAGAATGTGGCAAAGTTGGCCCAACCTTGGCTCTCCATGCACATATGACCTAAACAAACCAAAACAAGTAGAGAGGTCCACCGGGCTACCCTCGTACGGAGATAGCTATAGGGGTAGACGATCCGGGGCCCCCGGTCTAGGGTTTCGCCGGAGGAAGACCGCCGGAGCGTCGGAATCACATGAAAACTTGCATGTGCCCCTAGGATATGTGTGTGAGAGTGGTGCAAGGTTGTTAGGTGCCATGTGTAGGCCCCATGTGTGACCCCCTTCCCGGACATGCGTTAACACTTAGTAAAATCCTGGATCAGTACGTGGAAAGTCCCGCCGCGTCACAACCGGGGCCTAGAATGTGGCAAAGTTGGCCCAACCTTGGCTCTCCATGCACATATGACCTAAACAAACCAAAACAAGTAGAGAGGTCCACCGGGCTACCCTCGTACGGAGATAGCTATAGGGGTAGACGATCCGGGGCCCCCGGTCTAGGGTTTCGCCGGAGGAAGACCGCCGGAGCGTCGGAATCACATGAAAACTTGCATGTGCCCCTAGGATATGTGTGTGAGAGTGGTGCAAGGTTGTTAGGTGCCATGTGTAGGCCCCATGTGTGACCCCCTTCCCGGACATGCGTTAACACTTAGTAAAATCCTGGATCAGTACGTGGAAAGTCCCGCCGCGTCACAACCGGGGCCTAGAATGTGGCAAAGTTGGCCCAACCTTGGCTCTCCATGCACATATGACCTAAACAAACCAAAACAAGTAGAGAGGTCCACCGGGCTACCCTCGTACGGAGATAGCTATAGGGGTAGACGATCCGGGGCCCCGGTCTAGGGTTTCGCCGGAGGAAGACCGCCGGAGCGTCGGAATCACATGAAAACTTGCATGTGCCCCTAGGATATGTGTGTGAGAGTGGTGCAAGGTTGTTAGGTGCCATGTGTAGGCCCCATGTGTGACCCCCTTCCCGGACATGCGTTAACACTTAGTAAAATCCTGGATCAGTACGTGGAAAGTCCCGCCGCGTCACAACCGGGGCCTAGAATGTGGCAAAGTTGGCCCAACCTTGGCTCTCCATGCACATATGACCTAAACAAACCAAAACAAGTAGAGAGGTCCACCGGGCTACCCTCGTACGGAGATAGCTATAGGGGTAGACGATCCGGGGCCCCCGGTCTAGGGTTTCGCCGGAGGAAGACCGCCGGAGCGTCGGAATCACATGAAAACTTGCATGTGCCCCTAGGATATGTGTGTGAGAGTGGTGCAAGGTTGTTAGGTGCCATGTGTAGGCCCCATGTGTGACCCCCTTCCCGGACATGCGTTAACACTTAGTAAAATCCTGGATCAGTACGTGGAAAGTCCCGCCGCGTCACAACCGGGGCCTAGAATGTGGCAAAGTTGGCCCAACCTTGGCTCTCCATGCACATATGACCTAAACAAACCAAAACAAGTAGAGAGGTCCACCGGGCTACCCTCGTACGGAGATAGCTATAGGGGTAGACGATCCGGGGCCCCCGGTCTAGGGTTTCGCCGGAGGAAGACCGCCGGAGCGTCGGAATCACATGAAAACTTGCATGTGCCCCTAGGATATGTGTGTGAGAGTGGTGCAAGGTTGTTAGGTGCCATGTGTAGGCCCCATGTGTGACCCCCTTCCCGGACATGCGTTAACACTTAGTAAAATCCTGGATCAGTACGTGGAAAGTCCCGCCGCGTCACAACCGGGGCCTAGAATGTGGCAAAGTTGGCCCAACCTTGGCTCTCCATGCACATATGACCTAAACAAACCAAAACAAGTAGAGAGGTCCACCGGGCTACCCTCGTACGGAGATAGCTATAGGGGTAGACGATCCGGGGCCCCTGGTCTAGGGTTTCGCCGGAGGAAGACCGCCGGAGCGTCGGAATCACATGAAAACTTGCATGTGCCCCTAGGATATGTGTGTGAGAGTGGTGCAAGGTTGTTAGGTGCCATGTGTAGGCCCCATGTGTGACCCCCTTCCCGGACATGCGTTAACACTTAGTAAAATCCTGGATCAGTACGTGGAAAGTCCCGCCGCGTCACAACCAGGGACCTAGAATGTGGCAAAGTTGGCCCAACCTTGGCTCTCCATGCACATATGACCTAAACAAACCAAAACAAGTAGAGAGGTCCACCGGGCTACCCTCGTACGGAGATAGCTATAGGGGTAGACGATCCGGGGCCCCCGGTCTAGGGTTTCGCCGGAGGAAGACCGCCGGAGCGTCGGAATCACATGAAAACTTGCATGTGCCCCTAGGATATGTGTGTGAGAGTGGTGCAAGGTTGTTAGGTGCCATGTGTAGGCCCCATGTGTGACCCCCTTCCCGGACATGCGTTAACACTTAGTAAAATCCTGGATCAGTACGTGGAAAGTCCCGCCGCGTCACAACCGGGGCCTAGAATGTGGCAAAGTTGGCCCAACCTTGGCTCTCCATGCACATATGACCTAAACAAACCAAAACAAGTAGAGAGGTCCACCGGGCTACCCTCGTACGGAGATAGCTATAGGGGTAGACGATCCGGGGCCCCCGGTCTAGGGTTTCGCCGGAGGAAGACCGTCGGAGCGTCGGAATCACATGAAAACTTGCATGTGCCCCTAGGATATGTGTGTGAGAGTGGTGCAAGGTTGTTAGGTGCCATGTGTAGGCCCCATGTGTGACCCCCTTCCCGGACATGCGTTAACACTTAGTAAAATCCTGGATCAGTACGTGGAAAGTCCCGCCGCGTCACAACCGGGGCCTAGAATGTGGCAAAGTTGGCCCAACCTTGGCTCTCCATGCACATATGACCTAAACAAACCAAAACAAGTAGAGAGGTCCACCGGGCTACCCTCGTACGGAGATAGCTATAGGGGTAGACGATCCGGGGCCCCCGGTCTAGGGTTTCGCCGGAGGAAGACCGCCGGAGCGTCGGAATCACATGAAAACTTGCATGTGCCCCTAGGATATGTGTGTGAGAGTGGTGCAAGGTTGTTAGGTGCCATGTGTAGGCCCCATGTGTGACCCCCTTCCCGGACATGCGTTAACACTTAGTAAAATCCTGGATCAGTACGTGGAAAGTCCCGCCGCGTCACAACCGGGCCTAGAATGTGGCAAAGTTGGCCCAACCTTGGCTCTCCATGCACATATGACCTAAACAAACCAAAACAAGTAGAGAGGTCCACCGGGCTACCCTCGTACGGAGATAGCTATAGGGGTAGACGATCCGGGGCCCCCGGTCTAGGGTTTCGCCGGAGGAAGACCGCCGGAGCGTCGGAATCACATGAAAACTTGCATGTGCCCCTAGGATATGTGTGTGAGAGTGGTGCAAGGTTGTTAGGTGCCATGTGTAGGCCCCATGTGTGACCCCCTTCCCGGACATGCGTTAACACTTAGTAAAATCCTGGATCAGTACGTGGAAAGTCCCGCCGCGTCACAACCGGGGCCTAGAATGTGGCAAAGTTGGCCCAACCTTGGCTCTCCATGCACATATGACCTAAACAAACCAAAACAAGTAGAGAGGTCCACCGGGCTACCCTCGTACGGAGAT
Organism: Avena eriantha; assembly: GCA_910589775.1. Taxonomy (NCBI): domain Eukaryota; kingdom Viridiplantae; phylum Streptophyta; class Magnoliopsida; order Poales; family Poaceae; genus Avena; species Avena eriantha. Next base: position 4,317 of record CAJUXJ010001076.1, read on the forward strand.
AGCTATAGGGGTAGACGATCCGGGGCCCCCGGTCTAGGGTTTCGCCGGAGGAAGACCGTCGGAGCGTCGGAATCACATGAAAACTTGCATGTGCCCCTAGGATATGTGTGTGAGAGTGGTGCAAGGTTGTTAGGTGCCATGTGTAGGCCCCATGTGTGACCCCCTTCCCGGACATGCGTTAACACTTAGTAAAATCCTGGATCAGTACGTGGAAAGTCCCGCCGCGTCACAACCGGGCCTAGAATGTGGCAAAGTTGGCCCAACCTTGGCTCTCCATGCACATATGACCTAAACAAACCAAAACAAGTAGAGAGGTCCACCGGGCTACCCTCGTACGGAGATAGCTATAGGGGTAGACGATCCGGGGCCCCTGGTCTAGGGTTTCGCCGGAGGAAGACCGCCGGAGCGTCGGAATCACATGAAAACTTGCATGTGCCCCTAGGATATGTGTGTGAGAGTGGTGCAAGGTTGTTAGGTGCCATGTGTAGGCCCCATGTGTGACCCCCTTCCCGGACATGCGTTAACACTTAGTAAAATCCTGGATCAGTACGTGGAAAGTCCCGCCGCGTCACAACCGGGGCCTAGAATGTGGCAAAGTTGGCCCAACCTTGGCTCTCCATGCACATATGACCTAAACAAACCAAAACAAGTAGAGAGGTCCACCGGGCTACCCTCGTACGGAGATAGCTATAGGGGTAGACGATCCGGGGCCCCCGGTCTAGGGTTTCGCCGGAGGAAGACCGTCGGAGCGTCGGAATCACATGAAAACTTGCATGTGCCCCTAGGATATGTGTGTGAGAGTGGTGCAAGGTTGTTAGGTGCCATGTGTAGGCCCCATGTGTGACCCCCTTCCCGGACATGCGTTAACACTTAGTAAAATCCTGGATCAGTACGTGGAAAGTCCCGCCGCGTCACAACCGGGGCCTAGAATGTGGCAAAGTTGGCCCAACCTTGGCTCTCCATGCACATATGACCTAAACAAACCAAAACAAGTAGAGAGGTCCACCGGGCTACCCTCGTACGGAGATAGCTATAGGGGTAGACGATCCGGGGCCCCCGGTCTAGGGTTTCGCCGGAGGAAGACCGCCGGAGCGTCGGAATCACATGAAAACTTGCATGTGCCCCTAGGATATGTGTGTGAGAGTGGTGCAAGGTTGTTAGGTGCCATGTGTAGGCCCCATGTGTGACCCCCTTCCCGGACATGCGTTAACACTTAGTAAAATCCTGGATCAGTACGTGGAAAGTCCCGCCGCGTCACAACCGGGGCCTAGAATGTGGCAAAGTTGGCCCAACCTTGGCTCTCCATGCACATATGACCTTAAACAAACCAAAAACAGTAAAGAGGTCCACCGGGCTACCCTCGTACGGAGATAGCTATAGGGGTAGACGATCCGAGGCCCCCGGTCTAGGGTTTCGCCGGAGGAAGACCGTCGGAGCGTCGGAATCACATGAAAACTTTCATGTGCCCCTAGGATATGTGTGTGAGAGTGATGCAAGGTTGTTAGGTTCCATGTGCAGGCCCCATGTGTGACCCCCTTCCCGGACATGCGTTAACACTTAGTAAAATCCTGGATCAGTACGTGGAAAGTCCCGCCGCGTCACAACCGGGGCCTAGAATGTGGCAAAGTTGGCCCAACCTTGGCTCTCCATGCACATATGACCTAAAGAAACCAAAACAAGTAGAGAGGTCCACCGGGCTACCCTCGTACGGAGATAGCTATAGGGGTAGACGATCCGGGGCCCCCGGTCTAGGGTTTCGCCGGAGCGTCGGAATCACATGAAAACTTGCATGTGCCCCTAGGATATGTGTGTGAGAGTGGTGCAAGGTTGTTAGGTGCCATGTGTAGGCCCCATGTGTGACCCCCTTCCCGGACATGCGTTAACACTTAGTAAAATCCTGGATCAGTACGTGGAAAGTCCCGCCGCGTCACAACCGGGGCCTAGAATGTGGCAAAGTTGGCCCAACCTTGGCTCTCCATGCACATATGACCTAAACAAACCAAAACAAGTAGAGAGGTCCACCGGGCTACCCTCGTACTGAGATAGCTATAGGGGTAGACGATCCGGGGCCCCGGTCTAGGGTTTCGCCGGAGGAAGACCGCCGGAGCGTCAGAATCACATGAAAACTTGCATGTGCCCCTAGGATATGTGTGTGATAGTGGTGCCAGGTTGTTAGGTGCCATGTGTAGGCCCCATGTGTGACCCCCTTCCCGGACATGCGTTAACACTTAGTAAAATCCTGGATCAGTACGTGGAAAGTCCCGCCGCGTCACAACCGGGGCCTAGAATGTGGCAAAGTTGGCCCAACCTTCGCTCTCCAGTGCACATATGACCTAAACAAACCAAAACAAGTAGGGAGGTCCACCGGGCTACCCTCGTACGGAGATAGCTATAGGTGTAGACGATCCGGGGCCCTCGGTCTAGGGTTTCACCGGAGGAAGACCGCCGGAGCGTCGGAATCACATGAAAACTTGCATGTGCCCCTAGGATATGTGTGTGAGAGTGGTGCAAGGTTGTTAGGTGCCATGTGTAGGCCCCGTGTGTGACCCCCTTCCCGAACATGCGTTAACACTTAGTAAAATCCTGGATCAGTACGTGGAAAGTCCCACCGCGTCACAACCGGGGCCTAGAATGTGGCAAAGTTGGCCGAACCTTGGCTCTCCATGCACATATGACCTAAACAAACCAAAACAATTAGAGAGGTCCACCGGGCTACCCTCGTACGGAGATAGCTATAGGGGTAGACGATCCGGGGCCCCCGGTCTAGGGTTTCGCCGGAGGAAGACCGCCGGAGCGTCGCAATCACATGAAAACTTGCATGTGCCCCTAGGATATGTGTGTGAGAGGGGTGCAAGGTTGTTAGGTGCCATGTGTAGGCCCCATGTGTGACCCCCTTCCCGGACATGCGTTAACACTTAGTAAAATCATGGATCAGTACGTGGAAAGTCCCGCCGCGTCACAACCGGGGCCTAGAATGTGGCAAAGTTGGCCCAACCTTGGCTCTCCATGCACATATGACCTAAACAAACCAAAACAAGTAGAGAGGTCCACCGGGCTACCCTCGTACAGAGATAGCTATAGGGGTAGACGATCCGGGGCCCCTGGTCTAGGGTTTTGCCGGAGCGTCGGAATCACATTAAACTTGCATGTGCCCCTAGAATATGTGTGTGAGAGTGGTGCAAGTTTGTTAGGTGCCATGTGTAGGCCCCATGTGTGACTCCCTTCCCGGACATGCGTTAACACTTAGTAAAATCCTGAATCAGTACGTGGAAAGTCCCGCCGCGTCACAACCGGGGCCTAGGATGTGGCAAAGTTGGCCCAACCTTGGCTCTCCATGCACATATGACATAAACAAACCAAAACAATTAGAGAGGTCCATCGGGCTACCCTCGTCCGGAGATAGCTATAGGGGTAGACGATCCGGGGCCCCTGGTCTAGGGTTTCGCCGGAGGAAGACCGCCGGAATCACATGAAAACTTGCATGTGCCCAAGGATATGTGTGTGAGAGTGGTGCAAGGTTGTTAGGTGCCATGTGTAGGCCCCATGTGTGACCCCCTTCCCGGACATGCCTTAACACTTAGTAAAATCCTAGATCAGTACGTGGAAAGTCCCGCCGCGTCACAACCGGGACCTAGAATGTGGCAAAGTTGGCCCAACCTTGGCTCTCCATGCATATATGACCTAAACAAACCAAAAAAAGTAGATAGGTCCACCGGGCTACCCTCGTTCGGAGATAGCTATAGGGGTAGACGATCCGGGGCCCCCGGTCTAGGGTTTCGCCGCAGGAAGACCGCCGGAGCGTCGGAATCACATGAAAACTTGCATGTGCCCCTAGGATATGTGTGTGAGAGTGGTGCAAGGTTGTTAGGTGCCATGTGTAGGCCCCATGTGGGACCCCCTTCCCGGATATGCGTTAACATTTAGTAAAATGATGAATCAGTATGTGGAAAGTCCCGCCGCGTCACAACCGGGGCCTAGAATGTGGGAAAGTTCGCCCAACCTTGGCTCTCCATGCACATATGACCTAAACAAACCAAAACAAGTAGAGAGGTCCACCGGGCTACCCTCGTATGGAGATATCTATAGGGGTAGACGATCCGAGGCCCCGGTTTAGGGTTTCGCCAGAGGAAGACCGTCGGAGCGTCGGAATCACATGAAAACTTGCATGTGCCCCTAGGATATGTGTGTGAGAGTGGTGCAAGGTTGTTAGGTGCCATGTGTAGGCCCCATGTGTGACCCCCTTCCCGGACATGCGTTAACACTTAGTAAAATCATGGATCAGTACGTGGAAAGTGCCGCCGCGTCACAACCGGGGCCTAGAATGTGGCAAAGTTGGCCCAACCTTGGCTCTACATGCACATATCACCTAAATAAACCAAAAAAAGTAGAGGGGTCCACCGGACAACCCTCGTACGGAGATAGCTATAGGGGTAGACGATCCGGGGCCCCTGGTCTAGGGTTTCGCCGGAGCGTCGGAATCACATGAAAACTTGCATGTGCCCCTAGGATATGTGTGTGAGAGTGGTGCAAGGTTGTTAGGAGCCATGTGTAGGCCCCATGTGTGACCCCCTTCCCGGACATGCGTTAACACTTAGTAAAATCATGGATCAGTACGTGGAAAGTGCCGCCGCGTCACAACCGGGGCCTAGAATGTGGCAAAGTTGGCCCAACCTTGGCTCTACATGCACATATGACCTAAAGAAACCAAAAAAAGTAGAGGGGTCCACCGGACAACCCTCGTACGGAGATAGCTATAGGGGTAGACGATCCGGGGCCCCTGGTCTAGGGTTTCGCCGGAGCGTCGGAATCACATGAAAACTTGCATGTGCCCCTAGGATATGTGTGTGAGAGTGGTGCAAGGTTGTTAGGTGCCATGTGTAGGCCCCATGTGTGACCCCCTTCCCTAAAATGCGTTAACACTTAGTAAAATCCTGGATCAGTACGTGGAAAGTCCCGCCGCGTCACAACCGGTGCCTAGAATGTGGCAAAGTTGGCCCAACCTTGGCTCTCCATGCACATATAACCTAAACAAACCAAAACAAGTAGAGAGGTCAACCGGGCTACCCTCGTACTGAGATAGCTATAGGGGTAGACGATCCGGGGCCCTCGGTCTAGGGTTTCGCTGGAGGAAGACCGCCGGAGCGTCGGAATCACATGAAAACTTGCATGTGCCCCTAGGATATGTGTGTGAGAGTGGTTCAAGGTTGTTAGGTGCCATGTGTAGGCCCCATGTGTGACCCCCTTCCCGGACATGCGTTAACACTTAGTAAAATCCTGGATCAGTACGTGGAAATTCCCGCCGCGTCAAAACCGGGGCCTAGAATGTGGCAAATTTGGCCCAACCTTGGCTCTCCATGCACATATGACCTAAACAAACCAAAACAAGTAGAGAGGTCCAACAGGCTACCCTCGTACAGAGATAGCTATAGGGGTAGACGATTCGAGGCCCCCGATCTGGGGTTTCGCCGGAGGAAGACCGCCGGAGCGTCGGAATCACATGAAAACTTGCATGTGCCCCTAGGATATGTGTGTGAGAGTGGTGCAAGGTTGTTAGGTGCCATGTGTAGGCCCCATGTGTGACCCCCTTCCCCGACATGCGTTAACACTTAGTAAAATCCTGGATCAGTAAGTGGAAAGTCCCGCCGCGTCACAACCGGGGCCTAGAATGTGGCAAAGTTGGCCCAACCTGGGATCTCCATGCACATATGACCTAAACAAACCAAAACAAGTAGAGAGGTCCACCGGGCTACCCTCGTACGGAGGTAGCTATAGGGGTAGACGATCCGGGGCCCCCGGTCTAGGGTTTCGCGGGAGAAAGACCGCCGGAGCGTCGGAATGACATGAAAACTTGCATGTTCCCCTAGGATATGGGTGTGAGAGTGGTGCAAGGTTGTTAGGATCCATGTGTAGGCCCTGTGTGTGACCCCCTTCCCGGACATGCGTTAACACTTAGTAAAATCCAAGATCAATACGTGGAAAGTCCCGCCGCGTCACAACCGGGGCCTAGAATGTGGCAAAGTTGGCCCAACCTTGGATCTCCATGCACATATAACCTAGAGAAACCAAAACAAGTAGAGAGGTCCACCAGGCTACCCTCGTACGGAGATAGCTATAGGGGTAGACGATCCGGGGCCACCGGTCTAGGGTTTCGCCGGAGCGTCGGAATCACATGAAAACTTGCATGTGCCCCTAGGATATGTGTGTGAGAGTGGTGCAAGGTTGTTAGGTGCCATGTGTAGGCCCCATGTGTGACCCCCTTCCCGAACATCCGTTAACACTTAGTAAATTCCTGGATCAGTACGTGGAAAGTCCCGCCGCGTCACAACCCTGATGGGTTCGTAGCATGGAAAACAAAAAAATTCTACCGCAAGAACGAACAAAACCCAGATCTAATCTAGATAAAAGCCAAGCTCTAATCTATTAGATATGTGCAACGAGATAGATCTGTACTAACCCTTGTAGATCCGAAAGCGTTACGAGATTGGATCTCGTGGTTGATGTAGTGGATCACTTGCCGATCTCAAGATCGAGTGGACGATCCTTCCGGCGCCGCGTTCCGGCAGCGCTTCCGCAGTCGGTCACACGTGCGGAGTCGAAGCAGACCTTCCTCTCCCCTTTCCAGCGAGCAGCGGAGGTAGTAGATCTTCTCCACGGAATCCCAGCAGCACGACGGCGTGGTGGTGGTGGTGGAGTAGAGAATTCTGCAGGGCTTCGCCTAAGCCTGAGCAGAAGAAAGGAGGAGGAGAGAGTTGGCTAGGGCATGGAGTGGAGGGGGCAAAGGGGGTGGCGCATCCACCCCTCTATTTAAAGGAGGGCGGCGCCATGGGAGGGGGAGTCCTAGTAGGACTCCCCTCCCTTCCTTGGCCGGTGGATTGGGAGGGAGGGAGGAGTCCTCCTCCCCCACGACTCCTTGTCTTGCCCCACAAGGACTCCTTGATCCTTTCTTGGTTTTCAAGCAAACTCCAAGAAATCTTCCAGAACCTTCCGGAACATTCCGAAACCTTCTAGAATCCCCATACAAATACTCCGGAACATTTCCTAACTTAGAAAATGATCCCCAATATATTAATCTTATTCTCCGGACAATTCCGGAGCTCCTCGTGACGTCCCGAATCCAATCCGAGACTCCGAACAACATTCGGTCTCCAATGCACATTCCATATCTACTTAAAACAACTTCGAACCTTAAGTGTGTCACCCTACGGTTCGTGAATATGCAGACATGATGAAGATACCTCTCTGATCAATAACCATCAGCGGGATCTGGAGATCCATAACGGCTCCCACATACTCAACGATGACTTCGTGATTGATAGAACCATTTAACATACGAAACCAATTCCCTTTGTCATGCGATACTATACTTATCCGAGGTTTGATCGTCGGTATCTCCATACCTAGTTCTACCTCGTTACTGATAAGTACTCTTTACTCGTTCCATGTTATGTCATCCCTTGTGACCCAGTCACATGCTTGCAAGCTAATTAGATGACATTCCACCGAGAGGGCCCAGAGCATATCTATCCGTCATATGGATGGACAAATCCCTATCTTGGTCCATGCGCTTCAACACATACTTTCAGAATACCCAATGACACCTTTATGACCACCCAGTTACGAAGCGATGTTTGATGTCATCAAAGTACCCATCAGGTGATGGTGATTAACATAACCTCATGGTCGAAGGATTAGGTTACTATGTATTTTAAAGCTTATAGGAAACGAACTTAATGACTTGATCTTATGCTATGCTTACTACGGGTGTGTGTCCATCACATCATTCTCCTAATGATATGATCTTGTTATTAATGACATCCAATGTCCATGATCAGGAAACCATGATCATCCATTAATCAACAAGCTAGTTTAACAAGAGGCTTACTAGGGACTCTTTTATGTTTACAAAACACACAAGTATTAATGTTTCCGGTTAATACAATTATAGCATGGGATGTAAACATTTATCATAAACATAAAGATATAATAATAACCACTTTATTATTGCCTCTTGGGCATATCTCCAACAGTCTCCCGCTTGCGCTAGAGTCAATAATCTAGTTAAAAAAACTTGTGCATTCAACACCTATGGCTTTCTGGTGTTGTATAGACACTATTGCTAGTGGTAAACATAATCTTCGGATCTGACACTTCCAGGTCCGTGTGTATTTGCATGTCCTTGCATCTCTACGCATTACTCATTCTCCAATGAGTTGGCATTGTATAAATTTGGTCCTTTGGTGAGACCTTTAGTTCCTTGGGATTAAATCATGTTGATACAATTGTCGTACAATGTATCTTCATAGTATTATCCCGCTATGAACCACGCCTAGTTTGATAACAAACTACTTAACACAAATGCCCTCCTTTGCTGCTACTATAGCAGTTATATACTTAGCCTTTTGTTGTAGTATCCGTCACAATATCTCAACTTTGGAACTCATCCAAATCCATCATGGAACATCCTTTCCATTATATTGTGCCACCCATAGTCTAAATTGAGATAAATTTAATTTTTATCTTGTGACAAAACTAGTATCAATGTAACACTTTACAATGAACTACTTTTAACTATTTGTCACTTATACATGATATATTCTTAGTTCTTCCAAAGCTCATAAGAATATCTTTACTATTGTCCAATGATCAGCTTATGAATCATTCTGGTATATGCTCATAACATTTAGAGCATAGGACATATCTGGATGTTTACATCTTAAAGAATGATTGATCAAAATATTCTTGTGATTTCACCAAGTGTCAAAACACTTGAATCTCGTGTCAACACACTTGAATCTTGATTTAGTCCTTTATGTGCATCAAGATCCTTTCTTGTTGTTTCCATATTGAACTCATTCAACATCTTATCTATGTACATTTGGCAAAACCATATTAGCGCCTCAATCTATCCATATAGACATTGATGCCTAATTCTCGAGTTATGTCTAAGTCTTTCATCGAAATGAAATTCTTAACCTGTGTCAATAAAAGATACATTATTTCTAATCAACAATATGTCTTTCACATAATGTATTAGAAATATGTCTTAGCGCTCCCACTTAATTTCTTGCAAAATGCAAACATCTTCATCGTCTCTGATGAAATTAAACCTTTTAACGGTTTCATCACGGTGAAGATTCCAACTCCGCGATGCTCACTTCAACCATTGAAGTTTTGCATACTCTTTTAGCATCATTTGAATTAACAAAACCCTTTGGATCGTGTCATGTACACGTCCTAGGTAACCATTCTATTAGAAGAACTTGTTTTGTTTGTTCAACTACCATATACCAAAATATATGTAGTGGTTGCTATATTAATCCGTCCAGACTAAATATCGCTATGAAAGATCAAATCTTATCATAGTCAATTCCTTGAACATTGTCGTAAACTCTTTCCGACATGTCGACTATTTCATAGATTTGAAACATCCATGTCTATTTCTTTATAGATCCAAACACGACCGATAGGCTTCACGCCTTTCCGGAGGGTCTTCTAAGTTCAGAAACTTGATTTATCGTGTATGGATACTATCACGGATTCCATGACTTCTAATCATTTTATGGAGTCAGGGCCCATCATCGCTTCTTTGCATGTAGTCGGTTCATCATTGTCAAACAACAATGATTTAACTCTCAAATCTTGGCATTTGATTACTTACCCGACCTACTTGGTTCAATAGGAACTTAGATCTCTGTGACCACAACCTTTGAGGCACGTGAGCAATGAGCATTGTTGCTGCCTCCGGGACACTTACCGATGCTGCACAACTCAGCACATATTAGCTAAGGTTCAACAACCTTATCAAAGTTCTATTGTCCTCCCACTTAACTTTTCACGAAAAATTCTTTCTCAAGAAACTTGACGTTCCAAGCGACAAACTCTTTTGTCCTTGGCGTTATGGAGAAATTCCCAACAAATTCTTTGGAATAACCTACAAAGACGTGCTTATCCGACTTTGGTTGTAAACATTTTACTCATGCATAGCATACCAAAATTTAAGAAAATACAATTCGGGTTTTATCCCAAACCATAACTCATATGGTATCATTTCAACGGATCACGATGGAGCTCTTTTCAGTGTAAAAGCGGTAATCACTAAAGCTTTAATCTTTAAAATATAATGGCAGTTTTATAAATAAAACCGTTGATCTTACCATGTAAAACAAGGTTTCATTACATATCTCGAACACTCCATACTCCTATGGTGTTTTGGGAAATGCAAATCCATGGAACGATTCCTCAAATCTTAGGTGTTTTGCTAAACTTGTAACTCAAACATCTTTCTTTATGATCCAATCATAAACTCTTTTATTTTCTTATTACAATGACTTTCCACTTCATCTTGAAAGTCTTTGAACATTTTTCAAATGTTTCATACTTCTCCTTATTGAGTAAGTATATACATATACTCACTAAAATCTTCGGAGAAAGCATATGAAGTTGAAATCCATCGCCCACGACTACACATAATGGACTATATACATCAATATGTACAAATTCCAATCAGTTAGTCGTCTGTTCCTCTTTTGGCCTACGAACGGAGTTTTAATTATCTCCAGGAAAGTATCACAAGCGTCATTTGATCAAAATCAAAGACTCCAAAAATCCATCAACATGGAGTTTCTTCATATATCCTTTCAATATAATTTAAACAGCGATGTCACTTCGCAAGTGATCTTTCAATCATTTGTCTTGCGACATTTTAGCATTAGTTTTATGGTCGTTATTTCTCCTACCAGACTTGTATATTATCCATCTATTATGGAATACGGTAATTATTTGAACAACCTTTTGTCGTCATAATACCTGATCAAAATAACAATTATTGAAAAAAATCTTGAAGGCAAGCTTTGATGTTAAGGGGCAACACAACAACCCTTTGTTTCTTTTCGATGAACATCATCACATTTTCTCTTGCTAGTTACTTAGGCCATTTGCAGTTCATGAATTGTGTTGTCCTGTATGACACTTCATACCAACCAATTCGGTATCCAATACCGGAGAACCACATTGTTTAACAAGCAAGGAATACAACCATAACATGTATATCTTCTATATGCCTAAGTTGGACATCTCCAACCTTTTATTTTCTGCCAAATATTTTATAGATTCTCTTTCAGCAATTCCTTTTCTTTAAAAAAAATCTATCAACATCAATAGTGGTGTCATCAACATGACACATGGTACAAAGCGTGTATAGTCAACTACTAATACCTTTGGACTTGCACTTTGAGGTGGGTCACCATCATCAAATGTTTGGTGTTCTTTCAAAAATCCATTCTTTAGTAATATTTTAGTGTAGTAAACATTTTACTTACATCTTCTATTCATCCTTATCATGACAACTTTCATGATCAAGCTGCTATAGCTTATAAAGGTGAATTGCGAGTATAATGTTTCTTTTTCAAAACCTTTTGGAGGATTAGGACGACTAGCGTCTCCAACCTTCACAAATTCTCATCAAATATGAGGACATATACTCTATCATGTTGTAACCAACACATTGTTTTAGATATCGCAATACCTTTTACATATGATAGTTTCTGAAACATTGCTTTCAGCTCTTAGATAAACTTGATATTAAAAACAATCTTTTGAGTATCAAGAATCATGGAGGCAAACATGATACATTAGATACTAACACTGGAATTGTTACTCTTGATTTAATACTATTTATTAAACTTCATGGAGTAAATAGAGTTTGCTGAAAGTTTGCAATAGGACTTATAAATTTTAAATTGACATTCAAAACAATACGATACCAGTTCGTAAAGTAAATATCCAGAATTTCTATAGTTCCACTATCTCAACTATAACTAAGCGTAAGGTGGTGAACGGATGCCAATGACTACAACAAACTATGCAAATTCACTTTGATTGTGTTTATGATAAATTGAGTTCGACTAATCCAAATTACAAATGAACTCCCACTCAAAACAACATCCCTCGAGTTGTTTTAGTGATTACACGAACCAAATCCACTACACCAAGTCCGATCATCACGTGAGATGATGTAGCTTTAAAGGCGAACAATCCACATGTTCATCATATCATCCATATGACTCATACTTTACCTTTCGGTATTCCGTGTTCCGAGACCATGTCTGTACATGCTAGGATCATCAAGGTTAACCTTAGTTTCCGCATGTGCAAATCTGGCTTGCACCCGTTGTATGCACACGTAGAGTCTATCACACCCGATCATCACGAGATGCTTCAAAACGACGAGTCTTAGCAATGGTGCCAACTAAGGACGAACACTTTATTACTTGATATTTAGTGAGAGGGATCATATTATAATGCTACCGTCGCGATCTAAGCAATACAAGATGCATAAAGGATTAACATCACAGGTAATTCATAATATGTGATATGATATGGCCTTTCTTCTTGTGCCTTTGATCTCCATCTCCAAAGCATGGACATGATCTCCATCATCACCAGCATGGCGTCAAGGTCCGTGGCGCCGCTTCATGGTTGTCCATCACCAACAGCAACTATTACAACTACTTGGAATAAAGCTATTACATTATGAATAGACACACAGGTCTTAAACAAAATTTAAAGACAACCATTAGGCTCCTACCGGTTGCCATATTACATCATTGCATACATCAAATATAATCACAATCACATGATGGCCATATCACATCACAAAACCCCTGCAAAAACAAGTTAGACGCCTCTAATTTTCTTTGCATGTTTTACGTGGCTTGGGGCTTTCGAATAAGAATGGATATTACCTACGAACATGAACCACAACGTTGATACAAGTGCTATCAAGTGCAAAGTGTAGATTGGATCTATACTATGGTGGGAGAGACAGACACCCGCAAAGCCACTTGTGCAAAGCAAGTTACACGTCAAGCGTGGAGCAAGTCTCATGTGCGATGACATGTAAGGTTAGCCCGAGCCTCTTCATCCCACCAAACCACAAGATGCAAAGTACACAAAGCAAAAGACGGCACGAGCACCAACGCCCACAAAACCATTGTGTTCTACTCGTGCAACAGATGTACACATGGACACAGGCTCTGATACCACTGATGGGTTCGTAGCATGGAAAACAAAAAATTTCTACCCCAAGAACGAACAAAACCCAGATCTAATCCAGATAAAAGCCAAGATCTAATCTATTAGATATGTGCAAAGAGATAGATCTGTAATAACCCTTGTAGATCCGAAAGCGTTACGAGATTGGATCTCGTGGTTGATGTAGTGGATCACTTGCCGATCTCAAGTTCGAGTGGACGATCCTTCCGGCGCTGCGTTCCGGCAGCGCTTCCGCAGTCGGTCACACGTGCAGAGTCGAAGCAGACCTTCCTCTCCCTGTTCCAGCAAGCAGCGGAGGTAGTAGATCTTCTCCACGGAATCCCAGTAGCACGACGGCGTGCTGGTGGTGGTGGAGTAGAGAATTCTGCAGGGCTTCGCCTAAGCCTGAGCAGAAGAAAGGAGGAGGAGAGAGGTGGCTAGGGCTTGGAGTGGAGGGGGCAAAGGGGGTGGCGCCTCCACCCCTTTATTTAAAGGAGGGAGGAGCCATGGGAGGGGGAGTCCTAGTAGGACTCCCCTCCCTTCCTTGGCCGGCGGATTGGGAGGGAGGGAGGAGTCCTCCTCCCCCACGACTCCTTGTCTTTCTACACAAGGACTCCTTGATCCTTTCTTGGTTTTCAAGCAAACTCCAAGAAATCTTCCAGAACCTTCCGGAACATTCCGAAACCTTCTAGAATCCCCATACAAATACTCTAGAACATTTCCTAACTTAGAAAATGATCCACAATATATGAATCTTATTCTCCGGACAATTCCGGAGCTCCTCGTGACGTCCCGAATCCAATCCGAGACTACGAACAACATTCGGTCTCCAACGCACATTCCATATCTACTTAAAACAACTTTGAACCTTAAGTGTGTCACCCTACGGTTCGTGAATATGCAGACATGATGAAGACACCTCTCCGATCAATAACCATCAGTGGGATCTGGAGATCCATAACGGCTCCCACATACTCAACGATGACTTCGTGATCGATAGAACCATTTAACATATGAAACCAATTCCCTTTGTCACCCGATACTATACTTATCCGAGGTTTGATCGTCGGTATCTCCATACCTAGTTCTACCTCGTTACTGATAAGTACTCTTTACTCGTTCCATGTTATGTCATCCCTTGTGACCCAGTCACATGCTTGCAAGCTAATTAGATGACATTCCACCGAGAGGGCCCAGAGCATATCTATCTGTCATATGGATGGAAAAATCCCAATCTTGGTCCATGCGCTTCAACACATACTTTCAAAATACCCAATGACACCTTTATGACCACCCAGTTACGAAGCGGTGTTTGATGTCATCAAAGTACCCATCCGGTGATGGTGATTAACATAACCTCATGCTCGAAGGATTAGGTTACTATGTATTTTAAAGCTTATAGCAAACGAACTTAATGACTTGATCTTATGCTATGCTTACTACGGGTGTGTGTCCATCACATCATTCTCCTAATGATATGATCTTGTTATTAATGACATCCAATGTCCATGATCAGGAAACCATGATCATCCATTAATCAACAAGCTAGTTTAACAAGAGGCTTACTAGGGACTCTTTTATGTTTACAAAACACACAAGTATTAATGTTTCCGGTTAATACAATTATAGCATGGGATATAAACATTTATCATAAACATAAAGATATAATAATAACCACTTTATTATTGCCTCTTGGGCATATCTCCAACAAACCGGGGCCTAGAATGTGGCAAAGTTGGCCCAACCTTGGCTCTCCATGCAAATATGACCTAAACAAACCAAAACAAGTAGAGAGGTCCACCGGGCTACACTCGTACGGAGATAGCTATAGGGGTAGACGATCCGGGCCCCCGGTCTAGGGTTTCGCCGGCGGAAGACCGCCGGAGCATCGGAATCACATGAAAACTTGCATGTGACCCTAGGATATGTGTGCGAGAGTGGTGCATGGTTTTTAGGTGCCATGTGGAGGCCCCGTGTGTGACCCCCTTCCAGGACATGCGTTAACACTTAGTAAAATCCTGGATCAGTACGTGGAAAGTCCCGCCGCGTCACAACCGTGATGGGTTCGTAGCATGGAAAACAAAAAAATTCTACCGCAAGAACGAACAAAACCCAGATCTAATCTAGATAAATGCCAAGATCTAATCTATTAGATATGTGCAAAGAGATAGATCTGTACTAACCCTTGTAGATCCGAAAGCGTTACGAGATTGGATCTCGTGGTTGATGTAGTGGATCACTTGCCGATCTGAAGATCGAGTGGACGATCCTTCCGGCGCTGCGTTCCGGCAGCGCTTCCGCAGTCGGTCACCCGTGCGGAGTCGAAGCAGACCTTCCTCTCCTGTTCCAGCGAGCAGCGGAGGTAGTAGATCTTCTCCACGGAATCCCAGCAGCACGATGGCGTGGTGGTGGTGGTGGAGTAGAGAATTCTGCAGGGCTTCGCCTAAGCCTGAGTAGAAGAAAGGAGGAGGAGAGAGGTGGCTAGGGCTTGGAGTGGAGGGGGCAAAGGGGGTGGCGCCTCCACCCCTTATTTAAAGGAGGGAGGAGCCATGGGAGGGGGAGTCCTAGTAGGACTCCCCTCCCTTCCTTGGCCGGCGGATTGGGAGGGAGGGAGGAGTCCTCCTCCCCCACGACTCCTTGTCTTTCCTACACAAGGACTCCTTGATCCTTTCTTGGTTTTCAAGCAAACTCCAAGAAATCTTCCAGAACCTTCCGGAACATTCCGAAACCTTCTAGAATCCCCATACAAATACTCTAGAACATTTCCTAACTTAGAAAATGATCCACAATATATGAATCTTATTCTCCGGACAATTCCGGAGCTCCTCGTGACGTCCCGAATCCAATCCGAGACTACGAACAACATTCGGTCTCCAACGCACATTCCATATCTACTTAAAACAACTTAGAACCTTAAGTGTGTCACCCTACGGTTCGTGAATATGCAGACATGATGAAGACACCTCTCCGATCAATAACCATCAGTGGGATCTGGAGATCCATAACGGCTCCCACATACTCAACGATGACTTCGTGATCGATAGAACCATTTAACATATGAAACCAATTCCCTTTGTCACCCGATACTATACTTATCCGAGGTTTGATCGTCGGTATCTCCATACCTAGTTCTACCTCGTTACTGATAAGTACTCTTTACTCGTTCCATGTTATGTCATCCCTTGTGACCCAGTCACATGCTTGCAAGCTAATTAGATGACATTCCACCGAGAGGGCCCAGAGCATATCTATCTGTCATATGGATGGAAAAATCCCAATCTTGGTCCATGCGCTTCAACACATACTTTCAAAATACCCAATGACACCTTTATGACCACCCAGTTACGAAGCGGTGTTTGATGTCATCAAAGTACCCATCCGGTGATGGTGATTAACATAACCTCATGCTCGAAGGATTAGGTTACTATGTATTTTAAAGCTTATAGCAAACGAACTTAATGACTTGATCTTATGCTATGCTTACTACGGGTGTGTGTCCATCACATCATTCTCCTAATGATATGATCTTGTTATTAATGACATCCAATGTCCATGATCAGGAAACCATGATCATCCATTAATCAACAAGCTAGTTTAACAAGAGGCTTACTAGGGACTCTTTTATGTTTACAAAACACACAAGTATTAATGTTTCCGGTTAATACAATTATAGCATGGGATATAAACATTTATCATAAACATAAAGATATAATAATAACCACTTTATTATTGCCTCTTGGGCATATCTCCAACAAACCGGGGCCTAGAATGTGGCAAAGTTGGCCCAACCTTGGCTCTCCATGCAAATATGACCTAAACAAACCAAAACAAGTAGAGAGGTCCACCGGGCTACACTCGTACGGAGATAGCTATAGGGGTAGACGATCCGGGCCCCCGGTCTAGGGTTTCGCCGGCGGAAGACCGCCGGAGCATCGGAATCACATGAAAACTTGCATGTGACCCTAGGATATGTGTGCGAGAGTGGTGCATGGTTTTTAGGTGCCATGTGGAGGCCCCGTGTGTGACCCCCTTCCAGGACATGCGTTAACACTTAGTAAAATCCTGGATCAGTACGTGGAAAGTCCCGCCGCGTCACAACCGTGATGGGTTCGTAGCATGGAAAACAAAAAAATTCTACCGCAAGAACGAACAAAACCCAGATCTAATCTAGATAAATGCCAAGATCTAATCTATTAGATATGTGCAAAGAGATAGATCTGTACTAACCCTTGTAGATCCGAAAGCGTTACGAGATTGGATCTCGTGGTTGATGTAGTGGATCACTTGCCGATCTGAAGATCGAGTGGACGATCCTTCCGGCGCTGCGTTCCGGCAGCGCTTCCGCAGTCGGTCACCCGTGCGGAGTCGAAGCAGACCTTCCTCTCCCTGTTCCAGCGAGCAGCGGAGGTAGTAGATCTTCTCCACGGAATCCCAGCAGCACGATGGCGTGGTGGTGGTGGTGGAGTAGAGAATTCTGCAGGGCTTCGCCTAAGCCTGAGTAGAAGAAAGGAGGAGGAGAGAGGTGGCTAGGGCTTGGAGTGGAGGGGGCAAAGGGGGTGGCGCCTCCACCCCTCTATTTAAAGGAGGGAGGCGCCATGGGAGGGGGAGTCCTAGTAGGACTCCCCTCCCTTCCTTGGCCGGCGGATTGGGAGGGAGGGAGGAGTCCTCCTCCCCGACGACTCCTTGTCTTTCCGCACAAGGACTCCTTGATCCTTTCTTGGTTTTCAAGCAAACTCCAAGAAATCTTCCAGAACCTTCCGGAACATTCCGAAACCTTCTAGAATCCCCATACAAATACTCCAGAACATTTCCTAACTTAGAAAATGATCCACAATATATGAATCTTATTCTCCGGACAATTCCGGAGCTCCTCGTGACGTCCCGAATCCAATCCGAGACTCCGAACAACATTCGGTCTCCAACGCACATTCCATATCTACTTAAAACAACTTCGAACCTTAAGTGTGTCACCCTACGGTTCGTGAATATGCAGACATGATGAAGACACCTCTCCGATCAATAACCATCAGTGGGATCTGGAGATCCATAACGGCTCCCACATACTCAACGATGACTTCGTGATCGATAGAACCATTTAACATATGAAACCAATTCCCTTTGTCACGCGATACTATACTTATCCGAGCTTTGATCGTCGGTATCTCCATACCTAGTTCTACCTCGTTACTGATAAGTACTCTTTACTCGTTCCATGTTATGTCATCCCTTGTGACCCAGTCACATGCTTGCAAGCTAATTAGATGACATTCCACCGAGAGGGCCCAGAGCATATCTATCCTGTCATATGGATGGAAAAATCCCAATCTTGGTCCATGCGCTTCAACACATACTTTCAAAATACCCAATGACACCTTTATGACCACCCAGTTACGAAGCGGTGTTTGATGTCATCAAAGTACCCATCCGGTGATGGTGATTAACATAACCTCATGCTCGAAGGATTAGGTTACTATGTATTTTAAAGCTTATAGCAAACGAACTTAATGACTTGATCTTATGCTATGCTTACTACGGGTGTGTGTCCATCACATCATTCTCCTAATGATATGATCTTGTTATTAATGACATCCAATGTCCATGATCAGGAAACCATGATCATCCATTAATCAACAAGCTAGTTTAACAAGAGGCTTACTAGGGACTCTTTTATGTTTACAAAACACACAAGTATTAATGTTTCCGGTTAATACAATTATAGCATGGGATGTAAACATTTATCATAAACATAAAGATATAATAATAACCACTTTATTATTGCCTCTTGGGCATATCTCCAACAAACCGGGGCCTAGAATGTGGCAAAGTTGGCCCAACCTTGGCTCTCCATGCAAATATGACCTAAACAAACCAAAACAAGTAGAGAGGTCTACCGGGCTACACTCGTACGGAGATAGCTATAGGGGTAGACGATCCGGGCCCCCGGTCTAGGGTTTCGCCGGAGGAAGACCGCCGGAGCATCGGAATCACATGAAAACTTGCATGTGACCCTAGGATATGTGTGCGAGAGTGGTGCAATGGTTTTTAGGTGCCATGTGGAGGCCCCGTGTGTGACCCCCTTCCCGGACATGCGTTAACACTTAGTAAAATCCTGGATCAGTACGTGGTAAAGTCCCGCCGCGTCACAACCGTGATGGGTTCGTAGCATGGAAAACAAAAAAATTCTACCGCAAGAACGAACAAAACCCAGATCTAATCTAGATAAATGCCAAGATCTAATCTATTAGATATGTGCAAAGAGATAGATCTGTACTAACCATTGTAGATCCGAAAGCGTTACGAGATTGGATCTCGTGGTTGATGTAGTGGATCACTTGCCGATCTGAAGATCGAGTGGACGATCCTTCCGGCGCTGCGTTCCGGCAGCGCTTCCGCAGTCGGTCACACGTGCGGAGTCGAAGCAGACCTTCCTCTCCCCGTTCCAGCGAGCAGCGGAGGTAGTAGACTTCTCCACGGAATCCCAGCAGCACGACGGCGTGGTGGTGGTGGTGGAGTAGAGAATTCTGCAGGGCTTCGCCTAAGCCTGAGTAGAAGAAAGGAGGAGGAGAGAGGTGGCTAGGGCTTGGAGTGGAGGGGGCAAAGGGGGTGGCGCCTCCACCCCTATATTTAAAGGAGGGCGGCGCCATGGGAGGGGGAGTCCTAGTAGGACTCCCCTCCCTTCCTTGGCCGGCGGATTGGGAGGGAGGGAGGAGTCCTCCTCCCCCACGACTCCTTGTCTTTCCGCACAAGGACTCCTTGATCCTTTCTTGGTTTTCAAGCAAACTCCAAGAAATCTTCCAGAACCTTCCGGAACATTCCGAAACCTTCTAGAATCCCCATACAAATACTCCAGAACATTTCCTAACTTAGAAAATGATCCACAATATATGAATCTTATTCTCCGGACAATTCCGGAGCTCCTCGTGACGTCCCGAATCCAATCCGAGACTCCGAACAACATTCGGTCTCCAAAGCACATTCCATATCTACTTAAAACAACTTCGAACCTTAAGTGTGTCACCCTACGGTTCGTGAATATGCAGACATGATGAAGACACCTCTCCGATCAATAACCATCAGTGGGATCTGGAGATCCATAACGGCTCCCACATACTCAACGATGACTTCGTGATCGATAGAACCATTTAACATATGAAACCAATTCCCTTTGTCACGCGATACTATACTTATCCGAGCTTTGATCGTCGGTATCTCCATACCTAGTTCTACCTCGTTACTGATAAGTACTCTTTACTCGTTCCATGTTATGTCATCCCTTGTGACCCAGTCACATGCTTGCAAGCTAATTAGATGACATTCCACCGAGAGGGCCCAGAGCATATCTATCTGTCATATGGATGGAAAAATCCCAATCTTGGTCCATGCGCTTCAACACATACTTTCAAAATACCCAATGACACCTTTATGACCACCCAGTTACGAAGCGGTGTTTGATGTCATCAAAGTACCCATCCGGTGATGGTGATTAACATAACCTCATGCTCGAAGGATTAGGTTACTATGTATTTTAAAGCTTATAGCAAACGAACTTAATGACTTGATCTTATGCTATGCTTACTACGGGTGTGTGTCCATCACATCATTCTCCTAATGATATGATCTTGTTATTAATGACATCCAATGTCCATGATCAGGAAACCATGATCATCCATTAATCAACAAGCTAGTTTAACAAGAGGCTTACTAGGGACTCTTTTATGTTTACAAAACACACAAGTATTAATGTTTCCGGTTAATACAATTATAGCATGGGATGTAAACATTTATCATAAACATAAAGATATAATAATAACCACTTTATTATTGCCTCTTGGGCATATCTCCAACAAACCGGGGCCTAGAATGTGGCAAAGTTGGCCCAACCTTGGCTCTCCATGCAAATATGACCTAAACAAACCAAAACAAGTAGAGAGGTCTACCGGGCTACACTCGTACGGAGATAGCTATAGGGGTAGACGATCCGGGCCCCCGGTCTAGGGTTTCGCCGGAGGAAGACCGCCGGAGCATCGGAATCACATGAAAACTTGCATGTGACCCTAGGATATGTGTGCGAGAGTGGTGCAAGGTTTTTAGGTGCCATGTGGAGGCCCCGTGTGTGACCCCCTTCCCGGACATGCGTTAACACTTAGTAAAATCCTGGATCAGTACGTGGTAAGTCCCGCCGCGTCACAACCTTGATGGGTTCGTAGCATGGAAAACAAAAAAATTCTACCGCAAGAACGAACAAAACCCAGATCTAATCTAGATAAATGCCAAGATCTAATCTATTAGATATGTGCAAAGAGATAGATCTGTACTAACCCTTGTAGATCCGAAAGCGTTACGAGATTGGATCTCGTGGTTGATGTAGTGGATCACTTGCCGATCTGAAGATCGAGTGGACGATCCTTCCGGCGCTGCGTTCCGGCAGCGCTTCCGCAGTCGGTCACACGTGCGGAGTCGAAGCAGACCTTCCTCTCCCCGTTCCAGCGAGCAGCGGAGGTAGTAGACTTCTCCACGGAATCCCAGCAGCACGACGGCGTGGTGGTGGTGGTGGAGTAGAGAATTCTGCAGGGCTTCGCCTAAGCCTGAGTAGAAGAAAGGAGGAGGAGAGAGGTGGCTAGGGCTTGGAGTGGAGGGGGCAAAGGGGGTGGCGCCTCCACCCCTATATTTAAAGGAGGGCGGCGCCATGGGAGGGGGAGTCCTAGTAGGACTCCCCTCCCTTCCTTGGCCGGCGGATTGGGAGGGAGGGAGGAGTCCTCCTCCCCCACGACTCCTTGTCTTTCCGCACAAGGACTCCTTGATCCTTTCTTGGTTTTCAAGCAAACTCCAAGAAATCTTCCAGAACCTTCCGGAACATTCCGAAACCTTCTAGAATCCCCATACAAATACTCCAGAACATTTCCTAACTTAGAAAATGATCCACAATATATGAATCTTATTCTCCGGACAATTCCGGAGCTCCTCGTGACGTCCCGAATCCAATCCGAGACTCCGAACAACATTCGGTCTCCAAAGCACATTCCATATCTACTTAAAACAACTTCGAACCTTAAGTGTGTCACCCTACGGTTCGTGAATATGCAGACATGATGAAGACACCTCTCCGATCAATAACCATCAGTGGGATCTGGAGATCCATAACGGCTCCCACATACTCAACGATGACTTCGTGATCGATAGAACCATTTAACATATGAAACCAATTCCCTTTGTCACGCGATACTATACTTATCCGAGCTTTGATCGTCGGTATCTCCATACCTAGTTCTACCTCGTTACTGATAAGTACTCTTTACTCGTTCCATGTTATGTCATCCCTTGTGACCCAGTCACATGCTTGCAAGCTAATTAGATGACATTCCACCGAGAGGGCCCAGAGCATATCTATCTGTCATATGGATGGAAAAATCCCAATCTTGGTCCATGCGCTTCAACACATACTTTCAAAATACCCAATGACACCTTTATGACCACCCAGTTACGAAGCGGTGTTTGATGTCATCAAAGTACCCATCCGGTGATGGTGATTAACATAACCTCATGCTCGAAGGATTAGGTTACTATGTATTTTAAAGCTTATAGCAAACGAACTTAATGACTTGATCTTATGCTATGCTTACTACGGGTGTGTGTCCATCACATCATTCTCCTAATGATATGATCTTGTTATTAATGACATCCAATGTCCATGATCAGGAAACCATGATCATCCATTAATCAACAAGCTAGTTTAACAAGAGGCTTACTAGGGACTCTTTTATGTTTACAAAACACACAAGTATTAATGTTTCCGGTTAATACAATTATAGCATGGGATGTAAACATTTATCATAAACATAAAGATATAATAATAACCACTTTATTATTGCCTCTTGGGCATATCTCCAACAAACCGGGGCCTAGAATGTGGCAAAGTTGGCCCAACCTTGGCTCTCCATGCAAATATGACCTAAACAAACCAAAACAAGTAGAGAGGTCTACCGGGCTACACTCGTACGGAGATAGCTATAGGGGTAGACGATCCGGGCCCCCGGTCTAGGGTTTCGCCGGAGGAAGACCGCCGGAGCATCGGAATCACATGAAAACTTGCATGTGACCCTAGGATATGTGTGCGAGAGTGGTGCAAGGTTTTTAGGTGCCATGTGGAGGCCCCGTGTGTGACCCCCTTCCCGGACATGCGTTAACACTTAGTAAAATCCTGGATCAGTACGTGGTAAGTCCCGCCGCGTCACAACCTTGATGGGTTCGTAGCATGGAAAACAAAAAAATTCTACCGCAAGAACGAACAAAACCCAGATCTAATCTAGATAAATGCCAAGATCTAATCTATTAGATATGTGCAAAGAGATAGATCTGTACTAACCCTTGTAGATCCGAAAGCGTTACGAGATTGGATCTCGTGGTTGATGTAGTGGATCACTTGCCGATCTGAAGATCGAGTGGACGATCCTTCCGGCGCTGCGTTCCGGCAGCGCTTCCGCAGTCGGTCACACGTGCGGAGTCGAAGCAGACCTTCCTCTCCCCGTTCCAGCGAGCAGCGGAGGTAGTAGACTTCTCCACGGAATCCCAGCAGCACGACGGCGTGGTGGTGGTGGTGGAGTAGAGAATTCTGCAGGGCTTCGCCTAAGCCTGAGTAGAAGAAAGGAGGAGGAGAGAGGTGGCTAGGGCTTGGAGTGGAGGGGGCAAAGGGGGTGGCGCCTCCACCCCTATATTTAAAGGAGGGAGGCGCCATGGGAGGGGGAGTCCTAGTAGGACTCCCCTCCCTTCCTTGGCCGGCGGATTGGGAGGGAGGGAGGAGTCCTCCTCCCCCACGACTCCTTGTCTTTCCGCACAAGGACTCCTTGATCCTTTCTTGGTTTTCAAGCAAACTCCAAGAAATCTTCCAGAACCTTCCGGAACATTCCGAAACCTTCTAGAATCCCCATACAAATACTCCAGAACATTTCCTAACTTAGAAAATGATCCACAATATATGAATCTTATTCTCCGGACAATTCCGGAGCTCCTCGTGACGTCCCGAATCCAATCCGAGACTCCGAACAACATTCGGTCTCCAAAGCACATTCCATATCTACTTAAAACAACTTCGAACCTTAAGTGTGTCACCCTACGGTTCGTGAATATGCAGACATGATGAAGACACCTCTCCGATCAATAACCATCAGTGGGATCTGGAGATCCATAACGGCTCCCACATACTCAACGATGACTTCGTGATCGATAGAACCATTTAACATATGAAACCAATTCCCTTTGTCACGCGATACTATACTTATCCGAGCTTTGATCGTCGGTATCTCCATACCTAGTTCTACCTCGTTACTGATAAGTACTCTTTACTCGTTCCATGTTATGTCATCCCTTGTGACCCAGTCACATGCTTGCAAGCTAATTAGATGACATTCCACCGAGAGGGCCCAGAGCATATCTATCTGTCATATGGATGGAAAAATCCCAATCTTGGTCCATGCGCTTCAACACATACTTTCAAAATACCCAATGACACCTTTATGACCACCCAGTTACGAAGCGGTGTTTGATGTCATCAAAGTACCCATCCGGTGATGGTGATTAACATAACCTCATGCTCGAAGGATTAGGTTACTATGTATTTTAAAGCTTATAGCAAACGAACTTAATGACTTGATCTTATGCTATGCTTACTACGGGTGTGTGTCCATCACATCATTCTCCTAATGATATGATCTTGTTATTAATGACATCCAATGTCCATGATCAGGAAACCATGATCATCCATTAATCAACAAGCTAGTTTAACAAGAGGCTTACTAGGGACTCTTTTATGTTTACAAAACACACAAGTATTAATGTTTCCGGTTAATACAATTATAGCATGGGATGTAAACATTTATCATAAACATAAAGATATAATAATAACCACTTTATTATTGCCTCTTGGGCATATCTCCAACAAACCGGGGCCTAGAATGTGGCAAAGTTGGCCCAACCTTGGCTCTCCATGCAAATATGACCTAAACAAACCAAAACAAGTAGAGAGGTCTACCGGGCTACACTCGTACGGAGATAGCTATAGGGGTAGACGATCCGGGCCCCCGGTCTAGGGTTTCGCCGGAGGAAGACCGCCGGAGCATCGGAATCACATGAAAACTTGCATGTGACCCTAGGATATGTGTGCGAGAGTGGTGCAAGGTTTTTAGGTGCCATGTGGAGGCCCCGTGTGTGACCCCCTTCCCGGACATGCGTTAACACTTAGTAAAATCCTGGATCAGTACGTGGTAAGTCCCGCCGCGTCACAACCTTGTTGGGTTCGTAGCATGGAAAACAAAAAAATTCTACCGCAAGAACGAACAAAACCCAGATCTAATCTAGATAAATGCCAAGATCTAATCTATTAGATATGTGCAAAGAGATAGATCTGTACTAACCCTTGTAGATCCGAAAGCGTTACGAGATTGGATCTCGTGGTTGATGTAGTGGATCACTTGCCGATCTGAAGATCGAGTGGACGATCCTTCCGGCGCTGCGTTCCGGCAGCGCTTCCGCAGTCGGTCACACGTGCGGAGTCGAAGCAGACCTTCCTCTCCCCGTTCCAGCGAGCAGCGGAGGTAGTAGACTTCTCCACGGAATCCCAGCAGCACGACGGCGTGGTGGTGGTGGTGGAGTAGAGAATTCTGCAGGGCTTCGCCTAAGCCTGAGTAGAAGAAAGGAGGAGGAGAGAGGTGGCTAGGGCTTGGAGTGGAGGGGGCAAAGGGGGTGGCGCCTCCACCCCTATATTTAAAGGAGGGAGGCGCCATGGGAGGGGGAGTCCTAGTAGGACTCCCCTCCCTTCCTTGGCCGGCGGATTGGGAGGGAGGGAGGAGTCCTCCTCCCCCACGACTCCTTGTCTTTCCGCACAAGGACTCCTTGATCCTTTCTTGGTTTTCAAGCAAACTCCAAGAAATCTTCCAGAACCTTCCGGAACATTCCGAAACCTTCTAGAATCCCCATACAAATACTCCAGAACATTTCCTAACTTAGAAAATGATCCACAATATATGAATCTTATTCTCCGGACAATTCCGGAGCTCCTCGTGACGTCCCGAATCCAATCCGAGACTCCGAACAACATTCGGTCTCCAAAGCACATTCCATATCTACTTAAAACAACTTCGAACCTTAAGTGTGTCACCCTACGGTTCGTGAATATGCAGACATGATGAAGACACCTCTCCGATCAATAACCATCAGTGGGATCTGGAGATCCATAACGGCTCCCACATACTCAACGATGACTTCGTGATCGATAGAACCATTTAACATATGAAACCAATTCCCTTTGTCACGCGATACTATACTTATCCGAGCTTTGATCGTCGGTATCTCCATACCTAGTTCTACCTCGTTACTGATAAGTACTCTTTACTCGTTCCATGTTATGTCATCCCTTGTGACCCAGTCACATGCTTGCAAGCTAATTAGATGACATTCCACCGAGAGGGCCCAGAGCATATCTATCTGTCATATGGATGGAAAAATCCCAATCTTGGTCCATGCGCTTCAACACATACTTTCAAAATACCCAATGACACCTTTATGACCACCCAGTTACGAAGCGGTGTTTGATGTCATCAAAGTACCCATCCGGTGATGGTGATTAACATAACCTCATGCTCGAAGGATTAGGTTACTATGTATTTTAAAGCTTATAGCAAACTGAACTTAATGACTTGATCTTATGCTATGCTTACTACGGGTGTGTGTCCATCACATCATTCTCCTAATGATATGATCTTGTTATTAATGACATCCAATGTCCATGATCAGGAAACCATGATCATCCATTAATCAACAAGCTAGTTTAACAAGAGGCTTACTAGGGACTCTTTTATGTTTACAAAACACACAAGTATTAATGTTTCCGGATTAATACAATTATAGCATGGGATGTAAACATTTATCATAAACATAAAGATATAATAATAACCACTTTATTATTGCCTCTTGGGCATATCTCCAACAAACCGGGGCCTAGAATGTGGCAAAGTTGGCCCAACCTTGGCTCTCCATGCAAATATGACCTAAACAAACCAAAACAAGTAGAGAGGTCCACCGGGCTACACTCGTACGGAGATAGCTATAGGGGTTAGACGATCCGGGCCCCCGGTCTAGGGTTTCGCCGGAGGAAGACCGCCGGAGCATCGGAATCACATGAAAACTTGCATGTGACCCTAGGATATGTGTGCGAGAGTGGTGCAAGGTTTTTAGGAGCCATGTGGAGGCCCCGTGTGTGACTCCCTTCCCGGACATGCGTTAACACTTAGTAAAATCCTGGATCAGTACGTGGAAAGTCCCGCCGCGTCACAACCGGGGCCTAGAATGTGGCAAAGTTGGCCCAACCTTGGCTCTCCATGCACATATGACCTAAACAAACCAAAACAAGTAGAGAGGTCCACCGGGCTACCCTCGTACGGAGATAGCTATAGGGGTTGACGATCCGAGGCCCCCGGTCTAGTGTTTCGCCGGAGGAAGACCGCCGGAGCATCGGAATCACATGAAAACTTGCATGTGCCCCTAGGATATGTGTGTGAGAGTGGTGCAAGGTTGTTAGGTGCCATGTGTAGGCCCCATGTGTGACCCCCATCCCGGACATGCGTTAACACTTAGTAAAATCATGGATCAGTACGTGGAAAGTCCCGCCGCGTCACAACCGGGGCCTAGAATGTGGCAAAGTTGGAGCAACCTTGGCTCTCCATGCACATATGACCTAAACAAACCAAAACAAGTAGAGAGGTCCACCGGGCTACTCTCGTACGGAGATAGCTATAGGGGTAGATGATTTGGGGCCCCCGGTCTAGGGTTTCGCCGGAGCGTCGGAATAACATGAAAACTTGCATGTGCCCCTAGGATATGTGTGTGAGAGTGGTGCAAGGTTGTTAGGTGCCATGTGTAGGCCCCATGTGTGACCCCCTTCCCGGACATGCGTTAACACTGAGTAAAATCCTGGATCAGTACGTGGAATGTCCCGCCGCGTCATAACCGGGGCCTAGAATGTGGCAAAGTTGGCCCAACCTTGGCTCTCCATGCACATATGACCTAAACAAACCAAAACAAGTAGAGAGGTCCATCGAGCTACCCTCGTGCGGAGATAGCTATAGGGGTGGACGATCCGGGGCCCCTGGTCTAGGGTTTCGTCGGAGAAAGACCGCCGGAGCGTCAGAATCACATGAAAACTTGCATGTGCCCCTAGGATATGTGTGTGAGAGTGGTGCAAGGTTGTTAGGTGCCATGTGTAGGCCCCATGTATGACCCCCTTCCCGAACATGCGTTAACACTTAGTAAAATCCTGGATCAGTACGTGGAAAGTCCCGCCGCGTCACAACCGGGACCTAGAATGTGGCAAAGTTGGCCCAACCTTGGATCTCCATGCACATATGACCTAAAGAAACCAAAACAAGTAGAGAGGTCCACCGGGCTTCCCTCGTACGGAGATAGCTATAGGGGTAGACGATCTAGGGCCCCCGGTCTAGGGTTTCGCCGGAGGAAGACCGCCGGAGCGTCGGAATCACATGAAAACTTGAATGTGCCCCTAGGATATGTGTGTGAGAGTGGTGCAAGGTTGTTAGGTGCCATGTGTAGGCCCCATATGTGACCCCCTTCCCGGACATGCGTTAACACTTAGTAAAATCATGGATCAATACGTGGAAAGTGCCGCCGCGTCACAACCAGGGCCTAGAATGTGGCAAAGTTGGCCCAACCTTGGCTATCCATGCACATATGACCTAAACAAATCAAAACATGTAGAGAGGTCCACCGGGCTACCCTCGTACGGAGATAGCTATAGGGGTAGACGATCCGGGGCCCCCGGTCTAGGGTTTCGCCGGAGGAAGACCGCCGGAGCGTCGGAATCACATGAAAACTTGAATGTGCCCCTAGGATATGTGTGTGAGAGTGGTGCAAGGTTGTTAGGTGCCATGTGTAGGCCCCATGTGTGACCCCCCTTCTCGGACATGCGTTAACTCTTAGTAAAATCATGGATCAGTACGTGGAAAGTCCCGCCGCGTCACAACCGGGGCCTAGAATGTGGCAAAGTTGGCCCAACCTTGGCTCTCCATGCACATATGACCTAAACAAACCAAAACAAGTAGAGAGGTCCACCGGGCTACCCTCGTACGGAGATAGCTATAGGGGTAGACGATCTGGGGCCCCTGGTCTAGGGATTCGCCGGAGGAAGACCGTCGGAGCATCGGAATCACATGAAAACATGCATGTGCCCCTAGGATATGTGTGTGAGAGTGGTGAAAGGTTGTTAGGTGCCATGTGTAGGCCCCATGTGTGACCCCCTTCCTGGACATGCGTTAACACTTAGTAAAATCCTGGATCAGTACGTGGAAAGTCCCGCCGCGTCACAACCGGGGCCTAGAATGTGGCAAAGTTGGCCCAACCTTGGCTCTCCATGCACATATGACCTAAACAAACCAAAACAAGTAGAGAGGTCCACCGGGCTACCCTCGTACGGAGATAGCTATAGGGGTAGACGATCCGAGGCCTCGGTCTAGGGTTTCGCCGGAGGTAGACCGTCGGAGCGTCGCAATGACATGAAAACTTGCATGTGCCCTAGGATATGTGTGTGAGAGTGGTGAAAGGTTGTTAGGTGCCACGTGTAGGCCCCATGTGTGACCCCCTTCCTGGACATGCGTTAACACTTAGTAAAATCCTGGATCAGTACGTGGAAAGTCCCGCCGCGTCACAACCGGGGCCTAGAATGTGGCAAAGTTGGCCCAACCTTGGCTCTCCATGCACATATGACCTAAACAAACCAAAACAAGTAGAGAGGTCCAACGGGCTACCCTCGTATTGAGATAGCTATAGGGGTAGACGATCCGAGGCCCCCGGTCTAGGGTTTCGCCGGAGGAAGACCGCCAGAGCGTCGGAATCACATGAAAACTTGCATGTGCCCCTAGGATATGTGTGTGAGACTGGTGCAAAGTTGTTAGGTGCCATGTGTATGCCCCATGTGTGACCCCCTTCCCCGACATGCGTTAACACTTAGTAAAATCCTGGATCAGTAAGTGGAAAGTCCCGCCGCGTCACAACCGGGGCCTAGAATGTGGCAAAGTTGGCCTAACCTTGGCTCTCCATGCACATATGACCTAAACAAACCAAAACAAGTAGAGAGGTCCACCGGGCTACCCTCGTACGGAGATAGCTATAGGGGTAGACGATCCGAGGCCTCGGGTCTAGGGTTTCGCCGGAGGTAGACCGTCGGAGCGTCGCAATCACATGAAAACTTGCATGTGCCTTAGGATACGTGTGTGAGATTGGTGCAAGGTTGTTAGGTGCCATGTGTAGGCCCCATGTGTGACCCCCTTCCCGGACATGCGTTAACACTTAGTAAAATCCTGGATTAGTACATGCAAAGTCCCGCCGCGTCACAACCAGGGCCTAGAATGTGGCAAAGTTGGCCCAACCTTGGCTCTCCATGCACATATGACCTAAACAAACCAAAACAAGTAGAGAGGTCCACCAGGGCTACCCTCGTACGGAGATAGCTATAGGGTAGACGATCCGGGGCCCCCGGTCTAGGGTTTCGCCGGAGCGTCGGAATCACATGAAAACTTGCATGTGCCCCTAGGATATGTGTGTGAGAGTGGTGCAAGGTTGTTAGGTGCCATGTGTAGGCCCCATGTGTGACCCCCTTCCCGGACATGCGTTAACACTTAGTAAAATCCTGGATCAGTACGTGGAAAGTCCCGCCGCGTCACAACCGGGGCCTAGAATGTGGCAAAGTTGGCCCAACCTTGGCTCTCCATGCACATATGACCTAAACAAACCAAAACAAGTAGAGAGGTCCACCGGGCTACCCTCGTACGGAGATAGCTATAGGGGTAGACGATCTGGGGCCCCCTGTCTAGGGTTTCGCCGGAGGAAGACCGCCGGAGCGTCGGAATCACATGAAACCTTGAATGTGCCCCTAGGATATGTGTGTGAGAGTGGTGCAAGGTTGTTAGGTGCCATGTGTAGGCCCCATGTGTGACCCCCTTCTCGGACATGCGTTAACACTTAGTAAAATCATGGATCAGTACGTGGAAAGTCCCGCCGCGTCACAACCGGGGCCTAGAATGTGGCAAAGTTGGCCCAACCTTGGCTATCCATGCACATATGACCTAAACAAACCAAAACAAGTAGAGAGGTCCACCGGGCTACCCTCGTACGGAGATAGCTATAGGGGTAGACGATCCGGGGCCCCCGGTCTAGGGTTTCGCCGGAGCATCGGAATCACATGAAAACTTGCATGTGCCCCTAGGATCTGTGTGTGAGAGTGGTGCAAGGTTGTTAGGTGCCATGTGTAGGCCCCATGTGTGACCCCCTTCCCGGACATGCGTTAACACTTAGTAAAATCCTGGATCAGTACGTGGAAAGTCCCGCCGCGTCACAACCGGGGCCTAGAATGTGGCAAAGTTGGCCCAACCTTGGCTCTCCATGCACATATGACCTAAACAAACCAAAACAAGTAGAGAGGTCCACCGGGCTACCCTCGTACGGAGATAGCTATAGGGGTAGACGATCCGGGGCCCCCGGTCTAGGGTTTCGCCGGAGGAAGACCGCCGGAGCGTCGGAATCACATGAAAACTTGCATGTGCCCCTAGGATATGTGTGTGAGAGTGGTGCAAGGTTGTTAGGTGCCATGTGTAGGCCCCATGTGTGACCCCCTTCCCGGACATGCGTTAACACTTAGTAAAATCCTGGATCAGTACGTGGAAAGTCCCGCCGCGTCACAACCGGGGCCTAGAATGTGGCAAAGTTGGCCCAACCTTGGCTCTCCATGCACATATGACCTAAACAAACCAAAACAAGTAGAGAGGTCCACCGGGCTACCCTCGTACGGAGATAGCTATAGGGTAGACGATCCGGGGCCCCCGGTCTAGGGTTTCGCCGGAGGAAGACCGCCGGAGCGTCGGAATCACATGAAAACTTGCATGTGCCCCTAGGATATGTGTGTGAGAGTGGTGCAAGGTTGTTAGGTGCCATGTGTAGGCCCCATGTGTGACCCCCTTCCCGGACATGCGTTAACACTTAGTAAAATCCTGGATCAGTACGTGGAAAGTCCCGCCGCGTCACAACCGGGGCCTAGAATGTGGCAAAGTTGGCCCAACCTTGGCTCTCCATGCACATATGACCTAAACAAACCAAAACAAGTAGAGAGGTCCACCGGGCTACCCTCGTACGGAGATAGCTATAGGGGTAGACGATCCGGGGCCCCCGGTCTAGGGTTTCGCCGGAGGAAGACCGCCGGAGCGTCGGAATCACATGAAAACTTGCATGTGCCCCTAGGATATGTGTGTGAGAGTGGTGCAAGGTTGTTAGGTGCCATGTGTAGGCCCCATGTGTGACCCCCTTCCCGGACATGCGTTAACACTTAGTAAAATCCTGGATCAGTACGTGGAAAGTCCCGCCGCGTCACAACCGGGGCCTAGAATGTGGCAAAGTTGGCCCAACCTTGGCTCTCCATGCACATATGACCTAAACAAACCAAAACAAGTAGAGAGGTCCACGGGCTACCCTCGTACGGAGATAGCTATAGGGGTAGACGATCCGGGGCCCCCGGTCTAGGGTTTCGCCGGAGGAAGACCGCCGGAGCGTCGGAATCACATGAAAACTTGCATGTGCCCCTAGGATATGTGTGTGAGAGTGGTGCAAGGTTGTTAGGTGCCATGTGTAGGCCCCATGTGTGACCCCCTTCCCGGACATGCGTTAACACTTAGTAAAATCCTGGATCAGTACGTGGAAAGTCCCGCCGCGTCACAACCGGGGCCTAGAATGTGGCAAAGTTGGCCCAACCTTGGCTCTCCATGCACATATGACCTAAACAAACCAAAACAAGTAGAGAGGTCCACCGGGCTACCCTCGTAC
The DNA here is from genome assembly GCA_910589775.1 of Avena eriantha. Classification (NCBI taxonomy): domain Eukaryota; kingdom Viridiplantae; phylum Streptophyta; class Magnoliopsida; order Poales; family Poaceae; genus Avena; species Avena eriantha. The sequence continues at coordinate 37,221 of CAJUXJ010001076.1, forward strand.
GGAGATAGCTATAGGGGTAGACGATCCGGGGCCCCCGGTCTAGGGTTTCGCCGGAGGAAGACCGCCGGAGCGTCGGAATCACATGAAACCTTGCATGTGCCCCTAGGATATGTGTGTGAGAGTGGTGCAAGGTTGTTAGGTGCCATGTGTAGGCCCCATGTGTGACCCCCTTCTCGGACATGCGTTAACACTTAGTAAAATCATGGATCAGTACGTGGAAAGTCCCGCCGCGTCACAACCGGGGCCTAGAATGTGGCAAAGTTGGCCCAACCTTGGCTCTCCATGCACATATGACCTAAACAAACCAAAACAAGTAGAGAGGTCCACCGGGCTACCCTCGTACGGAGATAGCTATAGGGGTAGACGATCCGGGGCCCCCGGTCTAGGGTTTCGCCGGAGGAAGACCGCCGGAGCGTCGGAATCACATGAAAACTTGCATGTGCCCCTAGGATATGTGTGTGAGAGTGGTGCAAGGTTGTTAGGTGCCATGTGTAGGCCCCATGTGTGACCCCCTTCCCGGACATGCGTTAACACTTAGTAAAATCCTGGATCAGTACGTGGAAAGTCCCGCCGCGTCACAACCGGGGCCTAGAATGTGGCAAAGTTGGCCCAACCTTGGCTCTCCATGCACATATGACCTAAACAAACCAAAACAAGTAGAGAGGTCCACCGGGCTACCCTCGTACGGAGATAGCTATAGGGGTAGACGATCCGGGGCCCCCGGTCTAGGGTTTCGCCGGAGGAAGACCGCCGGAGCGTCGGAATCACATGAAAACTTGCATGTGCCCCTAGGATATGTGTGTGAGAGTGGTGCAAGGTTGTTAGGTGCCATGTGTAGGCCCCATGTGTGACCCCCTTCCCGGACATGCGTTAACACTTAGTAAAATCCTGGATCAGTACGTGGAAAGTCCCGCCGCGTCACAACCGGGGCCTAGAATGTGGCAAAGTTGGCCTAACCTTGGCTCTCCATGCACATATGACCTAAACAAACCAAAACAAGTAGAGAGGTCCACCGGGCTACCCTCGTACGGAGATAGCTATAGGGGTAGACGATCCGGGGCCCCCGGTCTAGGGTTTCGCCGGAGGAAGACCGCCGGAGCGTCGGAATCACATGAAAACTTGCATGTGCCCCTAGGATATGTGTGTGAGAGTGGTGCAAGGTTGTTAGGTGCCATGTGTAGGCCCCATGTGTGACCCCCTTCCCGGACATGCGTTAACACTTAGTAAAATCCTGGATCAGTACGTGGAAAGTCCCGCCGCGTCACAACCGGGGCCTAGAATGTGGCAAAGTTGGCCCAACCTTGGCTCTCCATGCACATATGACCTAAACAAACCAAAACAAGTAGAGAGGTCCACCGGGCTACCCTCGTACGGAGATAGCTATAGGGTAGACGATCCGGGGCCCCCGGTCTAGGGTTTCGCCGGAGCGTCGGAATCACATGAAAACTTGCATGTGCCCCTAGGATATGTGTGTGAGAGTGGTGCAAGGTTGTTAGGTGCCATGTGTAGGCCCCATGTGTGACCCCCTTCCCGGACATGCGTTAACACTTAGTAAAATCCTGGATCAGTACGTGGAAAGTCCCGCCGCGTCACAACCGGGGCCTAGAATGTGGCAAAGTTGGCCCAACCTTGGCTCTCCATGCACATATGACCTAAACAAACCAAAACAAGTAGAGAGGTCCACCGGGCTACCCTCGTACGGAGATAGCTATAGGGGTAGACGATCCGGGGCCCCCGGTCTAGGGTTTCGCCGGAGGAAGACCGCCGGAGCGTCGGAATCACATGAAAACTTGCATGTGCCCCTAGGATATGTGTGTGAGAGTGGTGCAAGGTTGTTAGGTGCCATGTGTAGGCCCCATGTGTGACCCCCTTCCCGGACATGCGTTAACACTTAGTAAAATCCTGGATCAGTACGTGGAAAGTCCCGCCGCGTCACAACCGGGGCCTAGAATGTGGCAAAGTTGGCCCAACCTTGGCTCTCCATGCACATATGACCTAAACAAACCAAAACAAGTAGAGAGGTCCACCGGGCTACCCTCGTACGGAGATAGCTATAGGGGTAGACGATCCGGGGCCCCCGGTCTAGGGTTTCGCCGGAGGAAGACCGCCGGAGCGTCGGAATCACATGAAAACTTGCATGTGCCCCTAGGATATGTGTGTGAGAGTGGTGCAAGGTTGTTAGGTGCCATGTGTAGGCCCCATGTGTGACCCCCTTCCCGGACATGCGTTAACACTTAGTAAAATCCTGGATCAGTACGTGGAAAGTCCCGCCGCGTCACAACCGGGGCCTAGAATGTGGCAAAGTTGGCCCAACCTTGGCTCTCCATGCACATATGACCTAAACAAACCAAAACAAGTAGAGAGGTCCACCGGGCTACCCTCGTACGGAGATAGCTATAGGGGTAGACGATCCGGGGCCCCCGGTCTAGGGTTTCGCCGGAGGAAGACCGCGGAGCGTCGGAATCACATGAAAACTTGCATGTGCCCCTAGGATATGTGTGTGAGAGTGGTGCAAGGTTGTTAGGTGCCATGTGTAGGCCCCATGTGTGACCCCCTTCCCGGACATGCGTTAACACTTAGTAAAATCCTGGATCAGTACGTGGAAAGTCCCGCCGCGTCACAACCGGGGCCTAGAATGTGGCAAAGTTGGCCCAACCTTGGCTCTCCATGCACATATGACCTAAACAAACCAAAACAAGTAGAGAGGTCCACCGGGCTACCCTCGTACGGAGATAGCTATAGGGGTAGACGATCCGGGGCCCCCGGTCTAGGGTTTCGCCGGAGGAAGACCGCCGGAGCGTCGGAATCACATGAAAACTTGCATGTGCCCCTAGGATATGTGTGTGAGAGTGGTGCAAGGTTGTTAGGTGCCATGTGTAGGCCCCATGTGTGACCCCCTTCCCGGACATGCGTTAACACTTAGTAAAATCCTGGATCAGTACGTGGAAAGTCCCGCCGCGTCACAACCGGGGCCTAGAATGTGGCAAAGTTGGCCCAACCTTGGCTCTCCATGCACATATGACCTAAACAAACCAAAACAAGTAGAGAGGTCCACCGGGCTACCCTCGTACGGAGATAGCTATAGGGGTAGACGATCCGGGGCCCCGGTCTAGGGTTTCGCCGGAGGAAGACCGTCGGAGCGTCGGAATCACATGAAAACTTGCATGTGCCCCTAGGATATGTGTGTGAGAGTGGTGCAAGGTTGTTAGGTGCCATGTGTAGGCCCCATGTGTGACCCCCTTCCCGGACATGCGTTAACACTTAGTAAAATCCTGGATCAGTACGTGGAAAGTCCCGCCGCGTCACAACCGGGGCCTAGAATGTGGCAAAGTTGGCCCAACCTTGGCTCTCCATGCACATATGACCTAAACAAACCAAAACAAGTAGAGAGGTCCACCGGGCTACCCTCGTACGGAGATAGCTATAGGGGTAGACGATCCGGGGCCCCCGGTCTAGGGTTTCGCCGGAGGAAGACCGCCGGAGCGTCGGAATCACATGAAAACTTGCATGTGCCCCTAGGATATGTGTGTGAGAGTGGTGCAAGGTTGTTAGGTGCCATGTGTAGGCCCCATGTGTGACCCCCTTCCCGGACATGCGTTAACACTTAGTAAAATCCTGGATCAGTACGTGGAAAGTCCCGCCGCGTCACAACCGGGGCCTAGAATGTGGCAAAGTTGGCCCAACCTTGGCTCTCCATGCACATATGACCTAAACAAACCAAAACAAGTAGAGAGGTCCACCGGGCTACCCTCGTACGGAGATAGCTATAGGGGTAGACGATCCGGGGCCCCCGGTCTAGGGTTTCGCCGGAGGAAGACCGCCGGAGCGTCGGAATCACATGAAAACTTGCATGTGCCCCTAGGATATGTGTGTGAGAGTGGTGCAAGGTTGTTAGGTGCCATGTGTAGGCCCCATGTGTGACCCCCTTCCCGGACATGCGTTAACACTTAGTAAAATCCTGGATCAGTACGTGGAAAGTCCCGCCGCGTCACAACCGGGGCCTAGAATGTGGCAAAGTTGGCCCAACCTTGGCTCTCCATGCACATATGACCTAAACAAACCAAAACAAGTAGAGAGGTCCACCGGGCTACCCTCGTACGGAGATAGCTATAGGGGTAGACGATCCGGGGCCCCCGGTCTAGGGTTTCGCCGGAGGAAGACCGCCGGAGCGTCGGAATCACATGAAAACTTGCATGTGCCCCTAGGATATGTGTGTGAGAGTGGTGCAAGGTTGTTAGGTGCCATGTGTAGGCCCCATGTGTGACCCCCTTCCCGGACATGCGTTAACACTTAGTAAAATCCTGGATCAGTACGTGGAAAGTCCCGCCGCGTCACAACCGGGGCCTAGAATGTGGCAAAGTTGGCCCAACCTTGGCTCTCCATGCACATATGACCTAAACAAACCAAAACAAGTAGAGAGGTCCACCGGGCTACCCTCGTACGGAGATAGCTATAGGGGTAGACGATCCGGGGCCCCGGTCTAGGGTTTCGCCGGAGGAGCGTCGGAATCACATGAAAACTTGCATGTGCCCCTAGGATATGTGTGTGAGAGTGGTGCAAGGTTGTTAGGTGCCATGTGTAGGCCCCATGTGTGACCCCCTTCCCGGACATGCGTTAACACTTAGTAAAATCCTGGATCAGTACGTGGAAAGTCCCGCCGCGTCACAACCGGGGCCTAGAATGTGGCAAAGTTGGCCCAACCTTGGCTCTCCATGCACATATGACCTAAACAAACCAAAACAAGTAGAGAGGTCCACCGGGCTACCCTCGTACGGAGATAGCTATAGGGGTAGACGATCCGGGGCCCCCGGTCTAGGGTTTCGCCGGAGGAAGACCGCCGGAGCGTCGGAATCACATGAAAACTTGCATGTGCCCCTAGGATATGTGTGTGAGAGTGGTGCAAGGTTGTTAGGTGCCATGTGTAGGCCCCAGTGTGTGACCCCCTTCCCGGACATGCGTTAACACTTAGTAAAATCCTGGATCAGTACGTGGAAAGTCCCGCCGCGTCACAACCGGGGCCTAGAATGTGGCAAAGTTGGCCCAACCTTGGCTCTCCATGCACATATGACCTAAACAAACCAAAACAAGTAGAGAGGTCCACCGGGCTACCCTCGTACGGAGATAGCTATAGGGGTAGACGATCCGGGGCCCCCGGTCTAGGGTTTCGCCGGAGGAAGACCGCCGGAGCGTCGGAATCACATGAAAACTTGCATGTGCCCCTAGGATATGTGTGTGAGAGTGGTGCAAGGTTGTTAGGTGCCATGTGTAGGCCCCATGTGTGACCCCCTTCCCGGACATGCGTTAACACTTAGTAAAATCCTGGATCAGTACGTGGAAAGTCCCGCCGCGTCACAACCGGGGCCTAGAATGTGGCAAAGTTGGCCCAACCTTGGCTCTCCATGCACATATGACCTAAACAAACCAAAACAAGTAGAGAGGTCCACCGGGCTACCCTCGTACGGAGATAGCTATAGGGGTAGACGATCCGGGGCCCCGGTCTAGGGTTTCGCCGGAGGAAGACCGCCGGAGCGTCGGAATCACATGAAAACTTGCATGTGCCCCTAGGATATGTGTGTGAGAGTGGTGCAAGGTTGTTAGGTGCCATGTGTAGGCCCCATGTGTGACCCCCTTCCCGGACATGCGTTAACACTTAGTAAAATCCTGGATCAGTACGTGGAAAGTCCCGCCGCGTCACAACCGGGGCCTAGAATGTGGCAAAGTTGGCCCAACCTTGGCTCTCCATGCACATATGACCTAAACAAACCAAAACAAGTAGAGAGGTCCACCGGGCTACCCTCGTACGGAGATAGCTATAGGGGTAGACGATCCGGGGCCCCGGTCTAGGGTTTCGCCGGAGGAAGACCGCCGGAGCGTCGGAATCACATGAAAACTTGCATGTGCCCCTAGGATATGTGTGTGAGAGTGGTGCAAGGTTGTTAGGTGCCATGTGTAGGCCCCATGTGTGACCCCCTTCCCGGACATGCGTTAACACTTAGTAAAATCCTGGATCAGTACGTGGAAAGTCCCGCCGCGTCACAACCGGGGCCTAGAATGTGGCAAAGTTGGCCCAACCTTGGCTCTCCATGCACATATGACCTAAACAAACCAAAACAAGTAGAGAGGTCCACCGGGCTACCCTCGTACGGAGATAGCTATAGGGGTAGACGATCCGGGGCCCCCGGTCTAGGGTTTCGCCGGAGGAAGACCGCCGGAGCGTCGGAATCACATGAAAACTTGCATGTGCCCCTAGGATATGTGTGTGAGAGTGGTGCAAGGTTGTTAGGTGCCATGTGTAGGCCCCATGTGTGACCCCCTTCCCGGACATGCGTTAACACTTAGTAAAATCCTGGATCAGTACGTGGAAAGTCCCGCCGCGTCACAACCGGGGCCTAGAATGTGGCAAAGTTGGCCCAACCTTGGCTCTCCATGCACATATGACCTAAACAAACCAAAACAAGTAGAGAGGTCCACCGGGCTACCCTCGTACGGAGATAGCTATAGGGGTAGACGATCCGGGGCCCCCGGTCTAGGGTTTCGCCGGAGGAAGACCGCCGGAGCGTCGGAATCACATGAAAACTTGCATGTGCCCCTAGGATATGTGTGTGAGAGTGGTGCAAGGTTGTTAGGTGCCATGTGTAGGCCCCATGTGTGACCCCCTTCCCGGACATGCGTTAACACTTAGTAAAATCCTGGATCAGTACGTGGAAAGTCCCGCCGCGTCACAACCGGGGCCTAGAATGTGGCAAAGTTGGCCCAACCTTGGCTCTCCATGCACATATGACCTAAACAAACCAAAACAAGTAGAGAGGTCCACCGGGCTACCCTCGTACGGAGATAGCTATAGGGGTAGACGATCCGGGGCCCCCGGTCTAGGGTTTCGCCGGAGGAAGACCGCCGGAGCGTCGGAATCACATGAAAACTTGCATGTGCCCCTAGGATATGTGTGTGAGAGTGGTGCAAGGTTGTTAGGTGCCATGTGTAGGCCCCATGTGTGACCCCCTTCCCGGACATGCGTTAACACTTAGTAAAATCCTGGATCAGTACGTGGAAAGTCCCGCCGCGTCACAACCGGGGCCTAGAATGTGGCAAAGTTGGCCCAACCTTGGCTCTCCATGCACATATGACCTAAACAAACCAAAACAAGTAGAGAGGTCCACCGGGCTACCCTCGTACGGAGATAGCTATAGGGGTAGACGATCCGGGGCCCCCGGTCTAGGGTTTCGCCGGAGGAAGACCGCCGGAGCGTCGGAATCACATGAAAACTTGCATGTGCCCCTAGGATATGTGTGTGAGAGTGGTGCAAGGTTGTTAGGTGCCATGTGTAGGCCCCATGTGTGACCCCCTTCCCGGACATGCGTTAACACTTAGTAAAATCCTGGATCAGTACGTGGAAAGTCCCGCCGCGTCACAACCGGGGCCTAGAATGTGGCAAAGTTGGCCCAACCTTGGCTCTCCATGCACATATGACCTAAACAAACCAAAACAAGTAGAGAGGTCCACCGGGCTACCCTCGTACGGAGATAGCTATAGGGGTAGACGATCCGGGGCCCCCGGTCTAGGGTTTCGCCGGAGGAAGACCGCCGGAGCGTCGGAATCACATGAAAACTTGCATGTGCCCCTAGGATATGTGTGTGAGAGTGGTGCAAGGTTGTTAGGTGCCATGTGTAGGCCCCATGTGTGACCCCCTTCCCGGACATGCGTTAACACTTAGTAAAATCCTGGATCAGTACGTGGAAAGTCCCGCCGCGTCACAACCGGGGCCTAGAATGTGGCAAAGTTGGCCCAACCTTGGCTCTCCATGCACATATGACCTAAACAAACCAAAACAAGTAGAGAGGTCCACCGGGCTACCCTCGTACGGAGATAGCTATAGGGGTAGACGATCCGGGGCCCCCGGTCTAGGGTTTCGCCGGAGGAAGACCGCCGGAGCGTCGGAATCACATGAAAACTTGCATGTGCCCCTAGGATATGTGTGTGAGAGTGGTGCAAGGTTGTTAGGTGCCATGTGTAGGCCCCATGTGTGACCCCCTTCCCGGACATGCGTTAACACTTAGTAAAATCCTGGATCAGTACGTGGAAAGTCCCGCCGCGTCACAACCGGGGCCTAGAATGTGGCAAAGTTGGCCCAACCTTGGCTCTCCATGCACATATGACCTAAACAAACCAAAACAAGTAGAGAGGTCCACCGGGCTACCCTCGTACGGAGATAGCTATAGGGGTAGACGATCCGGGGCCCCCGGTCTAGGGTTTCGCCGGAGGAAGACCGCCGGAGCGTCGGAATCACATGAAAACTTGCATGTGCCCCTAGGATATGTGTGTGAGAGTGGTGCAAGGTTGTTAGGTGCCATGTGTAGGCCCCATGTGTGACCCCCTTCCCGGACATGCGTTAACACTTAGTAAAATCCTGGATCAGTACGTGGAAAGTCCCGCCGCGTCACAACCGGGGCCTAGAATGTGGCAAAGTTGGCCCAACCTTGGCTCTCCATGCACATATGACCTAAACAAACCAAAACAAGTAGAGAGGTCCACCGGGCTACCCTCGTACGGAGATAGCTATAGGGGTAGACGATCCGGGGCCCCGGTCTAGGGTTTCGCCGGAGGAAGACCGCCGGAGCGTCGGAATCACATGAAAACTTGCATGTGCCCCTAGGATATGTGTGTGAGAGTGGTGCAAGGTTGTTAGGTGCCATGTGTAGGCCCCATGTGTGACCCCCTTCCCGGACATGCGTTAACACTTAGTAAAATCCTGGATCAGTACGTGGAAAGTCCCGCCGCGTCACAACCGGGGCCTAGAATGTGGCAAAGTTGGCCCAACCTTGGCTCTCCATGCACATATGACCTAAACAAACCAAAACAAGTAGAGAGGTCCACCGGGCTACCCTCGTACGGAGATAGCTATAGGGGTAGACGATCCGGGGCCCCCGGTCTAGGGTTTCGCCGGAGGAAGACCGCCGGAGCGTCGGAATCACATGAAAACTTGCATGTGCCCCTAGGATATGTGTGTGAGAGTGGTGCAAGGTTGTTAGGTGCCATGTGTAGGCCCCATGTGTGACCCCCTTCCCGGACATGCGTTAACACTTAGTAAAATCCTGGATCAGTACGTGGAAAGTCCCGCCGCGTCACAACCGGGGCCTAGAATGTGGCAAAGTTGGCCCAACCTTGGCTCTCCATGCACATATGACCTAAACAAACCAAAACAAGTAGAGAGGTCCACCGGGCTACCCTCGTACGGAGATAGCTATAGGGGTAGACGATCCGGGGCCCCCGGTCTAGGGTTTCGCCGGAGGAAGACCGCCGGAGCGTCGGAATCACATGAAAACTTGCATGTGCCCCTAGGATATGTGTGTGAGAGTGGTGCAAGGTTGTTAGGTGCCATGTGTAGGCCCCATGTGTGACCCCCTTCCCGGACATGCGTTAACACTTAGTAAAATCCTGGATCAGTACGTGGAAAGTCCCGCCGCGTCACAACCGGGGCCTAGAATGTGGCAAAGTTGGCCCAACCTTGGCTCTCCATGCACATATGACCTAAACAAACCAAAACAAGTAGAGAGGTCCACCGGGCTACCCTCGTACGGAGATAGCTATAGGGGTAGACGATCCGGGGCCCCCGGTCTAGGGTTTCGCCGGAGGAAGACCGCCGGAGCGTCGGAATCACATGAAAACTTGCATGTGCCCCTAGGATATGTGTGTGAGAGTGGTGCAAGGTTGTTAGGTGCCATGTGTAGGCCCCATGTGTGACCCCCTTCCCGGACATGCGTTAACACTTAGTAAAATCCTGGATCAGTACGTGGAAAGTCCCGCCGCGTCACAACCGGGGCCTAGAATGTGGCAAAGTTGGCCCAACCTTGGCTCTCCATGCACATATGACCTAAACAAACCAAAACAAGTAGAGAGGTCCACCGGGCTACCCTCGTACGGAGATAGCTATAGGGGTAGACGATCCGGGGCCCCCGGTCTAGGGTTTCGCCGGAGGAAGACCGCCGGAGCGTCGGAATCACATGAAAACTTGCATGTGCCCCTAGGATATGTGTGTGAGAGTGGTGCAAGGTTGTTAGGTGCCATGTGTAGGCCCCATGTGTGACCCCCTTCCCGGACATGCGTTAACACTTAGTAAAATCCTGGATCAGTACGTGGAAAGTCCCGCCGCGTCACAACCGGGGCCTAGAATGTGGCAAAGTTGGCCCAACCTTGGCTCTCCATGCACATATGACCTAAACAAACCAAAACAAGTAGAGAGGTCCACCGGGCTACCCTCGTACGGAGATAGCTATAGGGGTAGACGATCCGGGGCCCCCGGTCTAGGGTTTCGCCGGAGGAAGACCGCCGGAGCGTCGGAATCACATGAAAACTTGCATGTGCCCCTAGGATATGTGTGTGAGAGTGGTGCAAGGTTGTTAGGTGCCATGTGTAGGCCCCATGTGTGACCCCCTTCCCGGACATGCGTTAACACTTAGTAAAATCCTGGATCAGTACGTGGAAAGTCCCGCCGCGTCACAACCGGGGCCTAGAATGTGGCAAAGTTGGCCCAACCTTGGCTCTCCATGCACATATGACCTAAACAAACCAAAACAAGTAGAGAGGTCCACCGGGCTACCCTCGTACGGAGATAGCTATAGGGGTAGACGATCCGGGGCCCCCGGTCTAGGGTTTCGCCGGAGGAAGACCGCCGGAGCGTCGGAATCACATGAAAACTTGCATGTGCCCCTAGGATATGTGTGTGAGAGTGGTGCAAGGTTGTTAGGTGCCATGTGTAGGCCCCATGTGTGACCCCCTTCCCGGACATGCGTTAACACTTAGTAAAATCCTGGATCAGTACGTGGAAAGTCCCGCCGCGTCACAACCGGGGCCTAGAATGTGGCAAAGTTGGCCCAACCTTGGCTCTCCATGCACATATGACCTAAACAAACCAAAACAAGTAGAGAGGTCCACCGGGCTACCCTCGTACGGAGATAGCTATAGGGGTAGACGATCCGGGGCCCCCGGTCTAGGGTTTCGCCGGAGGAAGACCGCCGGAGCGTCGGAATCACATGAAAACTTGCATGTGCCCCTAGGATATGTGTGTGAGAGTGGTGCAAGGTTGTTAGGTGCCATGTGTAGGCCCCATGTGTGACCCCCTTCCCGGACATGCGTTAACACTTAGTAAAATCCTGGATCAGTACGTGGAAAGTCCCGCCGCGTCACAACCGGGGCCTAGAATGTGGCAAAGTTGGCCCAACCTTGGCTCTCCATGCACATATGACCTAAACAAACCAAAACAAGTAGAGAGGTCCACCGGGCTACCCTCGTACGGAGATAGCTATAGGGGTAGACGATCCGGGGCCCCCGGTCTAGGGTTTCGCCGGAGGAAGACCGCCGGAGCGTCGGAATCACATGAAAACTTGCATGTGCCCCTAGGATATGTGTGTGAGAGTGGTGCAAGGTTGTTAGGTGCCATGTGTAGGCCCCATGTGTGACCCCCTTCCCGGACATGCGTTAACACTTAGTAAAATCCTGGATCAGTACGTGGAAAGTCCCGCCGCGTCACAACCGGGGCCTAGAATGTGGCAAAGTTGGCCCAACCTTGGCTCTCCATGCACATATGACCTAAACAAACCAAAACAAGTAGAGAGGTCCACCGGGCTACCCTCGTACGGAGATAGCTATAGGGGTAGACGATCCGGGGCCCCCGGTCTAGGGTTTCGCCGGAGGAAGACCGCCGGAGCGTCGGAATCACATGAAAACTTGCATGTGCCCCTAGGATATGTGTGTGAGAGTGGTGCAAGGTTGTTAGGTGCCATGTGTAGGCCCCATGTGTGACCCCCTTCCCGGACATGCGTTAACACTTAGTAAAATCCTGGATCAGTACGTGGAAAGTCCCGCCGCGTCACAACCGGGGCCTAGAATGTGGCAAAGTTGGCCCAACCTTGGCTCTCCATGCACATATGACCTAAACAAACCAAAACAAGTAGAGAGGTCCACCGGGCTACCCTCGTACGGAGATAGCTATAGGGGTAGACGATCCGGGGCCCCCGGTCTAGGGTTTCGCCGGAGGAAGACCGCCGGAGCGTCGGAATCACATGAAAACTTGCATGTGCCCCTAGGATATGTGTGTGAGAGTGGTGCAAGGTTGTTAGGTGCCATGTGTAGGCCCCATGTGTGACCCCCTTCCCGGACATGCGTTAACACTTAGTAAAATCCTGGATCAGTACGTGGAAAGTCCCGCCGCGTCACAACCGGGGCCTAGAATGTGGCAAAGTTGGCCCAACCTTGGCTCTCCATGCACATATGACCTAAACAAACCAAAACAAGTAGAGAGGTCCACCGGGCTACCCTCGTACGGAGATAGCTATAGGGGTAGACGATCCGGGGCCCCGGTCTAGGGTTTCGCCGGAGGAAGACCGCCGGAGCGTCGGAATCACATGAAAACTTGCATGTGCCCCTAGGATATGTGTGTGAGAGTGGTGCAAGGTTGTTAGGTGCCATGTGTAGGCCCCATGTGTGACCCCCTTCCCGGACATGCGTTAACACTTAGTAAAATCCTGGATCAGTACGTGGAAAGTCCCGCCGCGTCACAACCGGGGCCTAGAATGTGGCAAAGTTGGCCCAACCTTGGCTCTCCATGCACATATGACCTAAACAAACCAAAACAAGTAGAGAGGTCCACCGGGCTACCCTCGTACGGAGATAGCTATAGGGGTAGACGATCCGGGGCCCCCGGTCTAGGGTTTCGCCGGAGGAAGACCGCCGGAGCGTCGGAATCACATGAAAACTTGCATGTGCCCCTAGGATATGTGTGTGAGAGTGGTGCAAGGTTGTTAGGTGCCATGTGTAGGCCCCATGTGTGACCCCCTTCCCGGACATGCGTTAACACTTAGTAAAATCCTGGATCAGTACGTGGAAAGTCCCGCCGCGTCACAACCGGGGCCTAGAATGTGGCAAAGTTGGCCCAACCTTGGCTCTCCATGCACATATGACCTAAACAAACCAAAACAAGTAGAGAGGTCCACCGGGCTACCCTCGTACGGAGATAGCTATAGGGGTAGACGATCCGGGGCCCCCGGTCTAGGGTTTCGCCGGAGGAAGACCGCCGGAGCGTCGGAATCACATGAAAACTTGCATGTGCCCCTAGGATATGTGTGTGAGAGTGGTGCAAGGTTGTTAGGTGCCATGTGTAGGCCCCATGTGTGACCCCCTTCCCGGACATGCGTTAACACTTAGTAAAATCATGGATCAGTACGTGGAAAGTCCCGCCGCGTCACAACCGGGGCCTAGAATGTGGCAAAGTTGGCCCAACCTTGGCTCTCCATGCACATATGACCTAAACAAACCAAAACAAGTAGAGAGGTCCACCGGGCTACCCTCGTACGGAGATAGCTATAGGGGTAGACGATCCGGGGCCCCCGGTCTAGGGTTTCGCCGGAGGAAGACCGCCGGAGCGTCGGAATCACATGAAAACTTGCATGTGCCCCTAGGATATGTGTGTGAGAGTGGTGCAAGGTTGTTAGGTGCCATGTGTAGGCCCCATGTGTGACCCCCTTCCCGGACATGCGTTAACACTTAGTAAAATCCTGGATCAGTACGTGGAAAGTCCCGCCGCGTCACAACCGGGGCCTAGAATGTGGCAAAGTTGGCCCAACCTTGGCTCTCCATGCACATATGACCTAAACAAACCAAAACAAGTAGAGAGGTCCACCGGGCTACCCTCGTACGGAGATAGCTATAGGGGTAGACGATCCGGGGCCCCCGGTCTAGGGTTTCGCCGGAGGAAGACCGCCGGAGCGTCGGAATCACATGAAAACTTGCATGTGCCCCTAGGATATGTGTGTGAGAGTGGTGCAAGGTTGTTAGGTGCCATGTGTAGGCCCCATGTGTGACCCCCTTCCCGGACATGCGTTAACACTTAGTAAAATCCTGGATCAGTACGTGGAAAGTCCCGCCGCGTCACAACCGGGGCCTAGAATGTGGCAAAGTTGGCCCAACCTTGGCTCTCCATGCACATATGACCTAAACAAACCAAAACAAGTAGAGAGGTCCACCGGGCTACCCTCGTACGGAGATAGCTATAGGGGTAGACGATCCGGGGCCCCCGGTCTAGGGTTTCGCCGGAGGAAGACCGCCGGAGCGTCGGAATCACATGAAAACTTGCATGTGCCCCTAGGATATGTGTGTGAGAGTGGTGCAAGGTTGTTAGGTGCCATGTGTAGGCCCCATGTGTGACCCCCTTCCCGGACATGCGTTAACACTTAGTAAAATCCTGGATCAGTACGTGGAAAGTCCCGCCGCGTCACAACCGGGGCCTAGAATGTGGCAAAGTTGGCCCAACCTTGGCTCTCCATGCACATATGACCTAAACAAACCAAAACAAGTAGAGAGGTCCACCGGGCTACCCTCGTACGGAGATAGCTATAGGGGTAGACGATCCGGGGCCCCGGTCTAGGGTTTCGCCGGAGGAAGACCGCCGGAGCGTCGGAATCACATGAAAACTTGCATGTGCCCCTAGGATATGTGTGTGAGAGTGGTGCAAGGTTGTTAGGTGCCATGTGTAGGCCCCATGTGTGACCCCCTTCCCGGACATGCGTTAACACTTAGTAAAATCCTGGATCAGTACGTGGAAAGTCCCGCCGCGTCACAACCGGGGCCTAGAATGTGGCAAAGTTGGCCCAACCTTGGCTCTCCATGCACATATGACCTAAACAAACCAAAACAAGTAGAGAGGTCCACCGGGCTACCCTCGTACGGAGATAGCTATAGGGGTAGACGATCCGGGGCCCCCGGTCTAGGGTTTCGCCGGAGGAAGACCGCCGGAGCGTCGGAATCACATGAAAACTTGCATGTGCCCCTAGGATATGTGTGTGAGAGTGGTGCAAGGTTGTTAGGTGCCATGTGTAGGCCCCATGTGTGACCCCCTTCCCGGACATGCGTTAACACTTAGTAAAATCCTGGATCAGTACGTGGAAAGTCCCGCCGCGTCACAACCGGGGCCTAGAATGTGGCAAAGTTGGCCCAACCTTGGCTCTCCATGCACATATGACCTAAACAAACCAAAACAAGTAGAGAGGTCCACCGGGCTACCCTCGTACGGAGATAGCTATAGGGGTAGACGATCCGGGGCCCCCGGTCTAGGGTTTCGCCGGAGGAAGACCGCCGGAGCGTCGGAATCACATGAAAACTTGCATGTGCCCCTAGGATATGTGTGTGAGAGTGGTGCAAGGTTGTTAGGTGCCATGTGTAGGCCCCATGTGTGACCCCCTTCCCGGACATGCGTTAACACTTAGTAAAATCCTGGATCAGTACGTGGAAAGTCCCGCCGCGTCACAACCGGGGCCTAGAATGTGGCAAAGTTGGCCCAACCTTGGCTCTCCATGCACATATGACCTAAACAAACCAAAACAAGTAGAGAGGTCCACCGGGCTACCCTCGTACGGAGATAGCTATAGGGGTAGACGATCCGGGGCCCCCGGTCTAGGGTTTCGCCGGAGGAAGACCGCCGGAGCGTCGGAATCACATGAAAACTTGCATGTGCCCCTAGGATATGTGTGTGAGAGTGGTGCAAGGTTGTTAGGTGCCATGTGTAGGCCCCATGTGTGACCCCCTTCCCGGACATGCGTTAACACTTAGTAAAATCCTGGATCAGTACGTGGAAAGTCCCGCCGCGTCACAACCGGGGCCTAGAATGTGGCAAAGTTGGCCCAACCTTGGCTCTCCATGCACATATGACCTAAACAAACCAAAACAAGTAGAGAGGTCCACCGGGCTACCCTCGTACGGAGATAGCTATAGGGGTAGACGATCCGGGGCCCCCGGTCTAGGGTTTCGCCGGAGGAAGACCGCCGGAGCGTCGGAATCACATGAAAACTTGCATGTGCCCCTAGGATATGTGTGTGAGAGTGGTGCAAGGTTGTTAGGTGCCATGTGTAGGCCCCATGTGTGACCCCCTTCCCGGACATGCGTTAACACTTAGTAAAATCCTGGATCAGTACGTGGAAAGTCCCGCCGCGTCACAACCGGGGCCTAGAATGTGGCAAAGTTGGCCCAACCTTGGCTCTCCATGCACATATGACCTAAACAAACCAAAACAAGTAGAGAGGTCCACCGGGCTACCCTCGTACGGAGATAGCTATAGGGGTAGACGATCCGGGGCCCCCGGTCTAGGGTTTCGCCGGAGGAAGACCGCCGGAGCGTCGGAATCACATGAAAACTTGCATGTGCCCCTAGGATATGTGTGTGAGAGTGGTGCAAGGTTGTTAGGTGCCATGTGTAGGCCCCATGTGTGACCCCCTTCCCGGACATGCGTTAACACTTAGTAAAATCCTGGATCAGTACGTGGAAAGTCCCGCCGCGTCACAACCGGGGCCTAGAATGTGGCAAAGTTGGCCCAACCTTGGCTCTCCATGCACATATGACCTAAACAAACCAAAACAAGTAGAGAGGTCCACCGGGCTACCCTCGTACGGAGATAGCTATAGGGGTAGACGATCCGGGGCCCCCGGTCTAGGGTTTCGCCGGAGGAAGACCGCCGGAGCGTCGGAATCACATGAAAACTTGCATGTGCCCCTAGGATATGTGTGTGAGAGTGGTGCAAGGTTGTTAGGTGCCATGTGTAGGCCCCATGTGTGACCCCCTTCCCGGACATGCGTTAACACTTAGTAAAATCCTGGATCAGTACGTGGAAAGTCCCGCCGCGTCACAACCGGGGCCTAGAATGTGGCAAAGTTGGCCCAACCTTGGCTCTCCATGCACATATGACCTAAACAAACCAAAACAAGTAGAGAGGTCCACCGGGCTACCCTCGTACGGAGATAGCTATAGGGGTAGACGATCCGGGGCCCCCGGTCTAGGGTTTCGCCGGAGGAAGACCGCCGGAGCGTCGGAATCACATGAAAACTTGCATGTGCCCCTAGGATATGTGTGTGAGAGTGGTGCAAGGTTGTTAGGTGCCATGTGTAGGCCCCATGTGTGACCCCCTTCCCGGACATGCGTTAACACTTAGTAAAATCCTGGATCAGTACGTGGAAAGTCCCGCCGCGTCACAACCGGGGCCTAGAATGTGGCAAAGTTGGCCCAACCTTGGCTCTCCATGCACATATGACCTAAACAAACCAAAACAAGTAGAGAGGTCCACCGGGCTACCCTCGTACGGAGATAGCTATAGGGGTAGACGATCCGGGGCCCCCGGTCTAGGGTTTCGCCGGAGGAAGACCGCCGGAGCGTCGGAATCACATGAAAACTTGCATGTGCCCCTAGGATATGTGTGTGAGAGTGGTGCAAGGTTGTTAGGTGCCATGTGTAGGCCCCATGTGTGACCCCCTTCCCGGACATGCGTTAACACTTAGTAAAATCCTGGATCAGTACGTGGAAAGTCCCGCCGCGTCACAACCGGGGCCTAGAATGTGGCAAAGTTGGCCCAACCTTGGCTCTCCATGCACATATGACCTAAACAAACCAAAACAAGTAGAGAGGTCCACCGGGCTACCCTCGTACGGAGATAGCTATAGGGGTAGACGATCCGGGGCCCCCGGTCTAGGGTTTCGCCGGAGGAAGACCGCCGGAGCGTCGGAATCACATGAAAACTTGCATGTGCCCCTAGGATATGTGTGTGAGAGTGGTGCAAGGTTGTTAGGTGCCATGTGTAGGCCCCATGTGTGACCCCCTTCCCGGACATGCGTTAACACTTAGTAAAATCCTGGATCAGTACGTGGAAAGTCCCGCCGCGTCACAACCGGGGCCTAGAATGTGGCAAAGTTGGCCCAACCTTGGCTCTCCATGCACATATGACCTAAACAAACCAAAACAAGTAGAGAGGTCCACCGGGCTACCCTCGTACGGAGATAGCTATAGGGGTAGACGATCCGGGGCCCCGGTCTAGGGTTTCGCCGGAGGAAGACCGCCGGAGCGTCGGAATCACATGAAAACTTGCATGTGCCCCTAGGATATGTGTGTGAGAGTGGTGCAAGGTTGTTAGGTGCCATGTGTAGGCCCCATGTGTGACCCCCTTCCCGGACATGCGTTAACACTTAGTAAAATCCTGGATCAGTACGTGGAAAGTCCCGCCGCGTCACAACCGGGGCCTAGAATGTGGCAAAGTTGGCCCAACCTTGGCTCTCCATGCACATATGACCTAAACAAACCAAAACAAGTAGAGAGGTCCACCGGGCTACCCTCGTACGGAGATAGCTATAGGGGTAGACGATCCGGGGCCCCCGGTCTAGGGTTTCGCCGGAGGAAGACCGCCGGAGCGTCGGAATCACATGAAAACTTGCATGTGCCCCTAGGATATGTGTGTGAGAGTGGTGCAAGGTTGTTAGGTGCCATGTGTAGGCCCCATGTGTGACCCCCTTCCCGGACATGCGTTAACACTTAGTAAAATCCTGGATCAGTACGTGGAAAGTCCCGCCGCGTCACAACCGGGGCCTAGAATGTGGCAAAGTTGGCCCAACCTTGGCTCTCCATGCACATATGACCTAAACAAACCAAAACAAGTAGAGAGGTCCACCGGGCTACCCTCGTACGGAGATAGCTATAGGGGTAGACGATCCGGGGCCCCCGGTCTAGGGTTTCGCCGGAGGAAGACCGCCGGAGCGTCGGAATCACATGAAAACTTGCATGTGCCCCTAGGATATGTGTGTGAGAGTGGTGCAAGGTTGTTAGGTGCCATGTGTAGGCCCCATGTGTGACCCCCTTCCCGGACATGCGTTAACACTTAGTAAAATCCTGGATCAGTACGTGGAAAGTCCCGCCGCGTCACAACCGGGGCCTAGAATGTGGCAAAGTTGGCCCAACCTTGGCTCTCCATGCACATATGACCTAAACAAACCAAAACAAGTAGAGAGGTCCACCGGGCTACCCTCGTACGGAGATAGCTATAGGGGTAGACGATCCGGGGCCCCCGGTCTAGGGTTTCGCCGGAGGAAGACCGCCGGAGCGTCGGAATCACATGAAAACTTGCATGTGCCCCTAGGATATGTGTGTGAGAGTGGTGCAAGGTTGTTAGGTGCCATGTGTAGGCCCCATGTGTGACCCCCTTCCCGGACATGCGTTAACACTTAGTAAAATCCTGGATCAGTACGTGGAAAGTCCCGCCGCGTCACAACCGGGGCCTAGAATGTGGCAAAGTTGGCCCAACCTTGGCTCTCCATGCACATATGACCTAAACAAACCAAAACAAGTAGAGAGGTCCACCGGGCTACCCTCGTACGGAGATAGCTATAGGGGTAGACGATCCGGGGCCCCGGTCTAGGGTTTCGCCGGAGGAAGACCGCCGGAGCGTCGGAATCACATGAAAACTTGCATGTGCCCCTAGGATATGTGTGTGAGAGTGGTGCAAGGTTGTTAGGTGCCATGTGTAGGCCCCATGTGTGACCCCCTTCCCGGACATGCGTTAACACTTAGTAAAATCCTGGATCAGTACGTGGAAAGTCCCGCCGCGTCACAACCGGGGCCTAGAATGTGGCAAAGTTGGCCCAACCTTGGCTCTCCATGCACATATGACCTAAACAAACCAAAACAAGTAGAGAGGTCCACCGGGCTACCCTCGTACGGAGATAGCTATAGGGGTAGACGATCCGGGGCCCCCGGTCTAGGGTTTCGCCGGAGGAAGACCGCCGGAGCGTCGGAATCACATGAAAACTTGCATGTGCCCCTAGGATATGTGTGTGAGAGTGGTGCAAGGTTGTTAGGTGCCATGTGTAGGCCCCATGTGTGACCCCCTTCCCGGACATGCGTTAACACTTAGTAAAATCCTGGATCAGTACGTGGAAAGTCCCGCCGCGTCACAACCGGGGCCTAGAATGTGGCAAAGTTGGCCCAACCTTGGCTCTCCATGCACATATGACCTAAACAAACCAAAACAAGTAGAGAGGTCCACCGGGCTACCCTCGTACGGAGATAGCTATAGGGGTAGACGATCCGGGGCCCCCGGTCTAGGGTTTCGCCGGAGGAAGACCGCCGGAGCGTCGGAATCACATGAAAACTTGCATGTGCCCCTAGGATATGTGTGTGAGAGTGGTGCAAGGTTGTTAGGTGCCATGTGTAGGCCCCATGTGTGACCCCCTTCCGGACATGCGTTAACACTTAGTAAAATCCTGGATCAGTACGTGGAAAGTCCCGCCGCGTCACAACCGGGGCCTAGAATGTGGCAAAGTGGCCCAACCTTGGCTCTCCATGCACATATGACCTAAACAAACCAAAAAAAGTAGAGAGGTCCACCGGGCTACCCTCGTACGGAGATAGCTATAGGGGTAGACGATCCGGGGCCCCCGGTCTAGGGTTTCGCCGGAGCGTCGGAATCACATGAAAACTTGCATGTGCCCCTAGGATATGTGTGTGAGAGTGGTGCAAGGTTGTTAGGTGCCATGTGTAGGCCCCATGTGTGACCCCCTTCCCGGACATGCGTTAACACTTAGTAAAATCCTGGATCAGTACGTGGAAAGTCCCGCCGCGTCACAACCGGGGCCTAGAATGTGGCAAAGTTGGCCCAACCTTGGCTCTCCATGCACATATGACCTAAACAAACCAAAACAAGTAGAGAGGTCCACCGGGCTACCCTCGTACGGAGATAGCTATAGGGGTAGACGATCCGGGGCCCCCGGTCTAGGGTTTCGCCGGAGGAAGACCGCCGGAGCGTCGGAATCACATGAAAACTTGCATGTGCCCCTAGGATATGTGTGTGAGAGTGGTGCAAGGTTGTTAGGTGTCCATGTGTAGGCCCCATGTGTGACCCCCTTCCCGGACATGCGTTAACACTTAGTAAAATCCTGGATCAGTACGTGGAAAGTCCCGCCGCGTCACAACCGGGGCCTAGAATGTGGCAAAGTTGGCCCAACCTTGGCTCTCCATGCACATATGACCTAAACAAACCAAAACAAGTAGAGAGGTCCACCGGGCTACCCTCGTACGGAGATAGCTATAGGGGTAGACGATCCGGGGCCCCTGTCTAGGGTTTCGCCGGAGGAAGACCGCCGGAGCGTGGAATCACATGAAAACTTGCATGTGCCCCTAGGATATGTGTGTGAGAGTGGTGCAAGGTTGTTAGGTGCCATGTGTAGGCCCCGTGTGTGACCCCCTTCCCGGACATGCGTTAACACTTAGTAAAATCCTGGATCAGTACGTGGAAAGTCCCGCCGCGTCACAACCGGGGCCTAGAATGTGGCAAAGTTGGCCCAACCTTGGCTCTCCATGCACATATGACCTAAACAAACCAAAACAAGTAGAGAGGTCCACCGGGCTACCCTCGTACGGAGATAGCTATAGGGGTAGACGATCCGGGGCCCCCGGTCTAGGGTTTCGCCGGAGGAAGACCGCCGGAGCGTCGGAATCACATGAAAACTTGCATGTGCCCCTAGGATATGTGTGTGAGAGTGGTGCAAGGTTGTTAGGTGCCATGTGTAGGCCCCATGTGTGACCCCCTTCCTGGACATGCGTTAACACTTAGTAAAATCCTGGATCAGTACGTGGAAAGTCCCGCCGCGTCACAACCGGGGCCTAGAATGTGGCAAAGTTAGCCCAACCTTGGCTCTCCATGCACATATGACCTAAACAAACCAAAACAAGTAGAGAGGTCCACCGGGCTACCCTCGTACGGAGATAGCTATAGGGGTAGACGATCCGGGGCCCCCGGTCTAGGGTTTCGCCGGAGGAAGACCGCCGGAGCGTCGGAATCACATTGAAAACTTGCATGTGCCCCTAGGATATGTGTGTGAGAGTGGTGCAAGGTTGTTAGGTGCCATGTGTAGGCCCCGTGTGTGACCCCCTTCCCGGACATGCGTTAACACTTAGTAAAATCCTGGATCAGTACGTGGAAAGTCCCGCCGCGTCACAACCGGGGCCTAGAATGTGGCAAAGTTGGCCCAACCTTGGCTCTCCATGCACATATGACCTAAACAAACCAAAACAAGTAGCAGAGGTCCACCGGGCTACCCTCGTACGGAGATAGCTATAGGGGTAGACGATCTGGGGGCCCCAGGTCTAGGGTTTCGCCGGAGGAAGACCGCCAGAGCATCGGAATCACATGAAAACTTGCATGTGCCCCTAGGATATGTGTGTGAGAGTGGTGCAAGGTTGTTAGGTGCCATGTGTAGGCCCCATGTGTGACCCCCTTCCCGGACATGCGTTAACACTTAGTAAAATCATGGATCAGTACGTGGAAAGTCCCGCCGCGTCACAACCGGGGCCTAGAATGTGGCAAAGTTGGCCCAACCTTGGCTCTCCATGCACATATGACCTAAACAAACCAAAACAAGTAGAGAGGTCCACCGGGCTACCCTCGTACGGAGATAGCTATAGGGGTAGACGATCCGAGGCCCTCGGTCTAGGGTTTCGCCGGAGGAATACCGTCGGAGCGTCGAATCACATGAAAACTTGCATGTGCCCTAGGATACGTGTGTGAGAGTGGTGCCAAGGTTGTTAGGTGCCATGTGTAGGCCCCATGTGTGACCCCCTTCCCGGACATGCGTTAACACTTAGTAAAATCCTGGATCAGTACGTGGAAAGTCCGCCGTGTCACAACCGGGGCCTAGAATGTGGCAAAGTTGGCCCAACCTTGGCTCTCCATGCACATATGACCTAAACAAACCAAAACAAGTAGAGAGGTCCACCGGGCTACCCTCGTACGGAGATAGCTATAGGGGTAGACGATCGGGGCCCCCGGTCTAGGGTTCGCCGGAGGAAGACCGTCGGAGCGTCGGAATCACATGAAAACTTGCATGTGCCCCTAGGATATGTGTGTGAGAGTGGTGCAAGGTTGTTAGGTGCCATGTGTAGGCCCCATGTGTGACCCCCTTCCGGACATGCGTTAACACTTAGTAAAATCCTGGATCAGTACGTGGAAAGTCCCGCCGCGTCACAACCGGGGCCTAGAATGTGGCAAAGTTGGCCCAACCTTGGCTCTCCATGCACATATGACCTAAACAAACCAAAACAAGTAGAGAGGTCCACGGGCTACCCTCGTACGGAGATAGCTATAGGGGTAGACGATCCAGGGGCCCCCGGTCTAGGGTTTCGCCGGAGGAAGACCGCCGGAGCGTCGGAATCACATGAAAACTTGCATGTTCCCCTAGGATATATGTGAGAGAGTGGTGCAAGGTTGTTAGGTGCCATGTGTAGGCCCCGTGTGTGACCCCCTTCCCGGACATGCGTTAACACTTAGTAAAATCCAAGATCAATACGTGGAAAGTCCCGCCGCGTCACAAACCGGGGCCTAGAATGTGGCAAAGTTGGCCCAACCTTGGATCTCCATGCACATATGACCTAAACAAACCAAAACAATTAGAGAGGTCCACCGGGCTACCCTCGTACGGAGATAGCTATAGGGTAGAAGATCCGGGTTCCCGGTCTAGGGTTTCGCCGGAGCGTCGGAATCAGATGAAAACTTGCATGTGCCCCTAGGATATGTGTGTGAGAGTGGTGCAAGGTTGTTAGGTGCCATGTGTAGGCCCCATGTGTGACCCCCTTCCCGAACATGCGTTAACACTTAGTAAAATCCTGGATCAGTACGTGGAAAGTCCCGCCGCGTCACTAACCGGGGCCTAGAATGTGGCAAAGTTGGCTCAACCTTGGCTCTCCATGCACATATGACCTAAACAAACCAAAACAAGTAGAGAGGTTCACGGGCTACCCTCGTACGGAGATAGCTATAGGGGTAGACGATCCGGGGCCCCCGGTCTAGGGTTTCGCCGGAGGAAGACCGCCGGAGCGTCGGAATCACATGAAAACTTGCATGTGCTCCTAGGATATGTGTGTGAGAGTGGTGCAAGGTTGTTAGGTGCCATGTGTAGGCCCCATGTGTGACCCCCTTCCCGGAAATGCGTTAACACTTAGTAAAATCCTGGATCAGTACGTAGAAAGTCCTGCCGCGTCATAACCGGGGCCTAGAATGTGGCAAAGTTGGCCCAACCTTGGCTCTCCATGCACATATGACCTAAACAAACCAAAACAAGTAGAGAGGTCCACCGGGCTACCGTCGTACGGAGATAGCTATAGGGGTAGACGATCGGAGGCCCCCGGTCTAGGGTTTCGCCGGAGGAAGACCGCCGGAGCGTCGGAATCACATGAAACCTTGAATGTGCCCCTAGGATATGTGTGTGAGAGTGGTGCAAGGTTGTTAGGTGCCATGTGTAGGCCCATGTGTGACCCCCTTCTCGGACATGCGTTAACACTTAGTAAAATCATGGATCAGTACGTGGAAAGTCCCGCCGCGTCACAACCGGGGCCTAGAATGTGGCAAAGTTGGCCCAACCTTGGCTCTCCATGCACATATGACCTAAATAAAGCAAAACAAGTAGAGAGGTCCACCGGGCTACCCTCGTACGGAGATAGCTATAGGGGTAGACGATCTGGGGCCCCCGGTCTAGGGTTTCACCGGAGCGTCGGAATCACATGAAAACTTGCATGTGCCCCTAGGATATGTGTGTGAGAGTGGTGCAAGGTTGTTAGGTGCCATGTGTAGGCCCCATGTGTGACCCCCTTCCCGGACATGCGTTAACACTTAGTAAAATCCTGGATCAGTACGTGGAAAGTCCCGCCGCGTCACAACCGGGGCCTAGAATGTGGCAAAGTTGGCCCAACCTTGGCTCTCCATGCACATATGACCTAAACAAACCAAAACAAGTAGAGAGGTCCACCGGGCTACCCTCGTACGGAGATAGCTATAGGGGTAATCGATCCGGGGCCCCGGTCTAGGGTTTCGCCGGAGGAAGACCGCCGGAGCGTCGGAATCACATGAAAACTTGCATGTGCCCCAAGGATATGTGTGTGAGAGTGGTGCAAGGTTGTTAGGTGCCATGTGTAGGCCTCATGTGTGACCCCCTTCTCGGACATGCGTTAACACTTAGTAAAATCATGGATCAGTACGTGGAAAGTCCCGCCGCGTCACAACCGGGGCCTAGAATGTGGCAAAGTGGGCCCAACCTTGGCTATCCATGCACATATGACCTAAACAAAGCAAAAGAAGTAGAGAGGTCCACCGGGCTACCCTCGTACGGAGATAGCTATAGGGATAGACGAGCTGGGGCCCCCGGTCTAGGGTTTCGCCGGAGCGTCGGAATCACATGAAAACTTGCATGTGCCCCTAGGATATGTGTGTGAGAGTGGTGCAAGGTTGTTAGGTGCCATGTGTAGGCCCCATGTGTGACCCCCTTCCCGGACATGCCTTAACACTTAGTAAAATCCTGGATCAGTACGTGGAAAGTCCCGCCGCGTCACAACCGGGGCCTAGAATGTGGAAAAGTTGGCCCAACCTTGGCTCTCCATGCACATATGACCTAAACAAACCAAAACAAGTAGAGAGGTCCATCGGGCTACCCTCGTACGGAGATATCTATAGGGGTAGACGAACCGGGGCCCCTGGTCTAGGGTTTCGCCGGAGGAAGAACGCCGGAGCGTCGGAATCACATGAAAACTTGCATGTACCCCTAGGATATGTGTTTGAGAGTGGTGCAAGGTTGTTAGGTGTCATGTGTAGGCCCCGTGTGTGACCCCCCTTCCCGGACATGCGTTAACACTTAGTAAAATCCTGGATCAGTACGTGGAAACTCCCGCTGCGTTACAACCGGGGCCTAGAATGTGGCAAAGTTGGCCCAACCTTGGCTCTCCATGAACATATGATCTAAACAAACCCAAACAAGTAGAGAGGTCCACCGGGCTACCCTCGTACGGAGATAGCTATAGGGGTAGACGATCTGGGCCCCCGATCTAGGGTTTCGCCGGAGGAAGACCACCGGAGCATTGGAATCACATGAAAACTTGCATGTGCCCCTAGGATATGTGTGTGAGAGTGGTGCAAGGTTGTTAGGTGCCATGTGTATGCCCCGTGTGTGACCCCCTTCCCGGACATGCATTAACACTTTGTAAAATCCTGGATCAGTACGTGGAAAGTCCCGCCGCGTCACAACCGGGGCCTAGAATCTGGCAAAGTTGGCCCAACCTTGGCTCTCCATGCACATATGACCTAAACAAACCAAAACAAGTAGAGAGATCCACCGGGCTACCCTCGTATAGAGATAGCTATAGGGGTAGACGATCCGGGGCCCCCGGTCTAGGGTTTCGCCGGAGGAAGACCGCCGGAGCGTGGGAATCACATGAAAACTTGCATCTGCCCATAGGATATGTGTGTGAGAGTGGTGCAAGGTTGTTAGGTGCCATGTGTAGGCCCCATGTGTGAACCCCTTCCTGGACATGCGTTAACACTTAGTAAAATCCTGGATCAGTACGTGGAAAGTCCCGCCACGTCACAACCGGGGCCTAGAATGTGGCAAAGTTAGCCCAACCTTGGCTCTCCATGCACATATGACCTAAACAAACCAAAACAAGTAGAGAGGTCGACCGGGCTACCCTCGTATGGAGAAAGCTATAGGGGTAGACGATCCGGGGCCCCCGGTCTAGGGTTTCGCCGGAGGAAGACCGCCGGAGCGTCGGAATCACATGAAAACTTGCATGTGCCCCTAGGATATGTGTGTGAGAGTGGTGCAAGGTTGTTAGGTGCCATGTGTAGGCCCCGTGTGTGACCCCCTTCCCGGACATGCGTTAACACTTAGTAAAATCCTGGATCAGTACGTGGAAAGTCCCGCCGCGTCACAACCGGGGCCTAGAATGTGGCAAAGTTGGCCCAACCTTGGCTCTCCATGCACATATGACCTAAACAAACCAAAACAAGTAGAGAGGTCCACCGGGCTACCCTCGTACGGAGATAGCTATAGGGGTTGACGATCTGGGGGCCCCAGTCTAGGGTTTCGCCGGAGGAAGACCGCCAGAGCATCGGAATCACATGAAAACTTGCATGTGCCCCTAGGATATGTGTGTGAGAGTGGTGCAAGGTTGTTAGGTGCCATGTGTAGGCCCCATGTGTGACCCCCTTCCCGGACATGCGTTAACACTTAGTAAAATCATGGATCAGTACGTGGAAAGTCCCGCCGCGTCACAACCGGGGCCTAGAATGTGGCAAAGTTGGCCCAACCTTGGCTCTCCATGCACATATGACCTAAACAAACCAAAACAAGTAGAGAGGTCCACCGGGCTACCCTCGTACGGAGATAGCTATAGGGGTAGACGATCCGAGGCCTCGGGTCTAGGGTTTCGCCGGAGGCATACCGTCGGAGCGTCCGAATCACATGAAAACTTGCATGTGCCCTAGGATACGTGTGTGAGAGTGGTCAAAAGTTGTTAGGTGCCATGTGTAGGCCCCATGTGTGACCCCCTTCCCGGACATGCGTTAACACTTAGTAAAATCCTGGATCAGTACGTGGAAAGTCCAGCCGTGTCACAACCGGGGCCTAGAATGTGGCAAACTTGGCCCAACCTTGGCTCTCCATGGACATATGACCTAAACAAACCAAAACAAGTAGAGAGGTCCACCGGGCTACCCTCGTACGGAGATAGCTATAGGGGTAGACGATCTGGGGCCCCTGGTCTAGGGATTCGCCGGAGGAAGACCGTCGGAGCGTCGGAACCACATGAAAACTTGCATGTGCCCCTAGGATATGTGTGTGAGAGTGGTGCAAGGTTGTTAGGTGCCATGTGTAGGCCCCATGTGTGACCCCCTTCCCGGACATGCGTTAACACTTAGTAAAATCCTGGATCAGTACGTGGAAAGTCCCGCCGCGTCACAACCGGGGCCTAGAATGTGGCAAAGTTGGCCCAACCTTGGCTCTCCATGCACATATGACCTAAACAAACCAAAACAAGTAGAGAGGTCTGAAGGGTAACGGGTAGGCTACACTAGCGTAAAATCAAAAATTTCTACCGCGTCAACCAGGAATACTATTGTCATAGATCACGGGATTACCGCTAGACGCGCAGGTGCGGAACTCGATGAAGCACGTTGCGGCAGTGTAGATGTTCTACGTCCCCTCCTCGTCCTCGTCCTCGTCCCACGAGCAGCTCCCCTTTGCGCGGATCGTCCAAGTGCTACAGATGCAGCACCTCCGAGGTATCCACACGTCCGGAGTGGAAGTCGTCACACGCCAGACTGCTAGGTCTGCGCGTGCAACACAGGCGGAAGAGGAGTGGCGGCTGGGTGGAATGCTCTCACCTTTTCAGCTCGCCTTACTCCCTCTTATATAGGCATCCCTGGTGGGCTTCTACATTAGCAGCCCATTAGCAGCCTAAGCCTGGTCTAATTCGGATCCAATCCTCATTAGGCTTCCAGCCCCTAAAGTGTGTGACCCTATAGGTTCATACACGTATAGACATGACGCGAGTACACTTACTCCGTCAATAGTTGGTAGCGGCCTCTAGCAAGACGTGCCAACTCCTAAACGCATATAAAGATCATTCGGACGAACCATCACAAGGTTGAGTACATGTCTTTCCCTTTGCCTCACGATATTTGGTCTAGCTCTAAGCTGACCTCTCTTTCTCGATACTGTGATTCAGAATCCCTTTACTAGGTTAACTCTTAACCATATGTAGCACGGCCATGCATTTCTGGATCCGATCACTCGAGGGGCCCAGAGATATCTCTCTCAAGTAGAGAGGGGCAAATCCCATCTTGATTGACCGATGCCTTGCAGCATGTATCAGGACAAACCCGAAAGCTACCTTTATAACTACCCAGTTACGGAGTAGTGTTTGATAGCCCCAAAGTAGGTCGATCCACATCTCAAGTACATGCGACAATCTCAGGTCAAAGGACAAAACGTACACGATGTGTAGAGAGAGCTGCAAGTATTATTGCTAGTCTCATGTTGGGTCAGTCCAACCCCATGTTCATAACATGTGTCCACATCATTGGTTTGACATCTCCATGTCAATGACTTGCGAAACATAGTCATTAACCAATCGATGTGCTAGTCTAATATTCACGTGTGTCCTCGCATGGACTCCGACTAGGGACAATTATTAGATAACCATACAAGTAAAGAGTTTCACAAACAATTCACATAATTGCCAATCAATACAAGTTGCCTGGTATATGGATATTCAAGGAACATTATAATAACTCATGGATACACATGAAATACAATCATCTCTATGATTGCCTCTAGGGCATATTTCCTTCAGTCTCCCACTTGCACTAGAGTCAATCTAGAGAGTATCTAATACCTATTGCTCTTGTGTGCGCTTCATGAGCAGGCTGCGGGAGTGGCTTAGTCAAGGGATCAGCAACATTTGAGTCCGTATGTATTTTGCATAACATGACACTACCTTCATCAATGAACTCACGAATCAGATGGTAGCGCATGCGAATATGTTTGTTCTTCTGGTGCTGTCTAGGTTCTTTGGCTTGTGCAATAGCACCATTGTTGTCACAATAAACGTCCAAGGGATTGGACGAGCCCTGAACCACACCAAGAGCGATCAGGAAATTCCTAATCCAAACAGCTTCCTTTGCAGCCTCCGAGGTAGCAATATATTCAGCTTCTGTTGAAGAGGAGGCCACTGTATCTTGCTTGGAACTTTTCCAGCTCACAGCACCACCATTCATGACAAACACATAACCTGATTGCGATTTCGAGTCGTCTGAGTCATTAAGGTAACTCGCATCTGTGTAACCCTTTACACTGAGTTCAACCTCACCTCCATAAACTAGGAACATATCCTTAGTCCTTCTCAAGTACTTAAGGATATTCTTTACCGCTGTCCAGTGAATCTCACCTGGATCAGCCTGGTATCTGCTCGTAACACTTAGAGCATAGGAAACATCTGGGCGAGTACATGTCATTGCATACATGATGGATCCAATAGCCGAAGCATATGGAACCCTACTCATGCGTTCTCGCTCATCAGTGGTCGAAGGACACTGAGTCTTGCTGAGTTTAATGCCGTGAGACATGGGCAAGAACCCCTTCTTAGCCTCTTCCATGCTGAACCGTTTCAACACTTTGTCAATGTACGTACTCTGGCTTAATCCAATTAGCCTCCTTGATCTATCTCTATAGATCTTGATACCCAGAATATATGCCGCTTCTCCCAAGTCCTTCATAGAAAAACTATTTTTCAATGAGGTCTTAACAGACTCGAGCATAGGAATGTCATTTCCAATCAATAATATGTCATCCACATATAAGATTAGAAACACAAGTGATTTCCCATTTTCTTTCTTATACACACAAGGTTCTTGGTCGTTTTTGGTGAAGCCAAACTCCTTTACAACTTCATCAAATCGAATGTTCCAACTCCGAGATGCTTGCTTCAGCCCATAAATAGACTTTTGAAGTTTGCATACCTTTCCAGCATTGTTTGGATTGACAAAACCTTCGGGCTGCATCATATACACGTCCTCAGAAAGGATTCCATTTAAGAAAGCCGTCTTGACGTCCATCTGCCATATCTCATAATCGAAATGTGCAGCAATGGCTAGAATGATCCGTATAGATTTAAGCATCGCTACGGGCGAGAAAGTCTCGTCGTAGTCAACTCCTTGAACTTGTCGAAAACCTTTTGCAACAAGTCGAGCTTTATGGATGTGAACATTTCCATCCATATCAATCTTCTTCTTATAGATCCACTTGCACTCGATGGCTTTAAAACCATCAGGCAGGTCAACCAAGTTCCAAACTTGATTGTCTCCCATGGACTCTATCTCGGATCTCATGGCAATCAGCCATTTCTCAGAGTCTGGGTCCACCATCGCTTCTGCATAGGTCGCAGGCTCATCATTGTCTAACAATAATAACTCTCGCGCTTCGCGGAGCCTCGCCGACCTTCGTGGTTGTGGTGCTTCTATTGCCACGGGTTCCTCAACTTGTTCTGCTACAATAGCATCACTCGTAGAAGCATCCCCGACTGGCTCATCTTGAACTTCTTCAAGTCGCACCGACCTTCCACTCGTTCCCTTTGTGAGAAACTCTTTCTCTAGGAAAACACCGCTACGAGCGACAAACACTTTGCCCTCTTCTCGGTTGTAGAAGTAATACCCTAAGGTTTCCCTTGGGTATCCCACAAAAATGCACTTATCCGATTTGGGTGTTAGCTTGTCCGACTGAAGTCGCTTGACAAATGCATCACAACCCCAAATCTTTAGAAAAGACAAACTGGGATTCTTTCCAGTCCACATCTCATATGGTGTCTTAACTACGGATTTAGATGGTACCCTATTTAGTGTGAAAGCTGCTGTTTCTAGCGCGTAACCCCAAAATGATAATGGTAAATCCGACTGGCTCATCATCGATCGAACCATGTCCAACAAAGTTCGATTACGCCGTTCAGAGACCCCGTTTCTTTGAGGCGTTCCGGGCGGCGTGAGCTGTGGAACAATTCCGCAACTCTTAAGATGATTGCTAAACTCGTGACTCAAATATTCGCCTCCGCGATCAGATCGCAAGGCCTTTATTTTCTTGCCACGTTGATTCTCTACCTCATTTTGAAACTCTTTGAACTTTTCAAAAGTTTCAGACTTATGCTTCATCAAGTAGACATAGCCATATCTACTGAAATCATCAGTGAAAGTAATGAAGTAGTGATATCCTCCTCTGGCTGTCGTGCTCATTGGTCCACATACATCAGTATGTATGAGTTCCAACAAGTCTGTCGCTCTCTCGGGAAACCCCGTAAAAGGCGTCTTGGTCATCTTTCCAAGTAAACAAGCTTGACATGTCTCGTATGATTCAAAATCAAACGAAGTTAGAAGACCATCACCATGGAGCTTCTTCATGCGCTTTTCACTTATATGCCCCAAACGACAATGCCATAGATAGGTAGGACTCAAATCATTTGGCCGAAGCCTTTTAGCACTAACATTGTAAACACATGCATTATCAAGATTTAAAATAAATAACCCATTCACAATGGGAGCATCAGCCACAAACATAGCATTCTTAGAGATTACACAACCATTGTTTGTACTCGCGAATGAATAACCATCCCTCATCAAACATGAAGGTGATAAAATGTTTCGACCCATACTAGGAATGTAATAACAATTATTCAACTCCATGATAAATCCTGACGGAAGGTGAAGTTGCATGACGCCGACGAACAATGCAGCAACCCTTGCTTTATTTCCGACGCGAAAATCCACTTCGCCTTTTTGCACTTCTCTAGTCCTTATTAGCCCCTGCATCGAATTGCAAATATGAGCAACCGATCCGGTATCAAATACCCAAGAGTTAACATAAGAATCTGCGAGAAAAATGTCCACAACATTTACAACAAGTGTACCTGAGTGGGAAGTACTCTTACTTCCACTTTTCTTCAAAGAAGCCTGGTACTTGCTGCAGTTTCTCTTCCAGTGGCCATATTCGTGACAAAAGAAACACTCAGTGTCTCCTGCAGGACCAGCCTTTTGCTTGGGTGCAGGGTTTGGCTTAGGGATCGTATCCTTAGCCTTGCCCTTCTTCTTCTGCCAAGAAGTGCCCTTTTTCTTGAAGCTAGGCTTGTTCTGCACAGCCATCACATGGCTATGCCCTGCACACTTCTTAATGTCACATTCTGCTGTTTTTAGCATCCCACATAATTCATTAAGGCCCCTCTCCACCCCATGCATATGGTAGTTCGAAATGAAATGCCCATAGCTAGATGGAAGAGATGCCAAAATGAAGTCAGTGGCCAACTCTTGGCCTAATGGAAAACCAAGCTTTTCCAAAGTCTGACTGTAACCAACCATTTTGATCACATGGGGGCCTACAGCTGCTCCCTCTGCCAGCTTGCATTCCACAAAGGACTTAGCGACATTGTACCTCTCAGTCCTAGCCTGAGTCTGGAACATGTCCTTAAGCGCAACGATCATATCGTACGCTTCCTGATCCTCAAACTGTTTTTGAAGATCAGGTTCCATGCATGCAAGCATAAGACAACTGACCTCAAGAGATTCATCACATGCTTTCTTGTAGGCATTCTTAAGGGTAGCAGTTGCATTATCAGCAGGTTCATCCGGGATTGGGGTATCCAGAACAGTTTCCTTTTTCTCAGCCCTGAGAACAATTCTCAGGTTACGGACCCAGTCCGAATAGTTTGTTCCATTTAGTTTATCCTTTTCAAGAATCGAACGCAAAGCAAAAGGTGATGAATTGTTCGGTGCCATTGATCTACAACAAAAAATATGCAAAATACTAAGCCATGTAACCATGAAAGAGTAAAACATATTAAACAATTTAATAGCATATACTCCCACTTAAATCAACATCCCTCTATTGATACTAAGTGATTCAAGATCCACAATTAACAAGTCGACTAGTGAGCTTTAGCATCACTGCTAGAAGACAAGGTAAATCGGTAAGCAACCTTTGCTAATCATATCACATATGACTCTTGTTGTTGGGTGACATCTCTATGTCAAAACTAGGCGCCCAACCTTTATGCCCCAAGGTCCTTAACTGTTAAGATGACCTTGTTAAGCTCACCAACCCTTATGCGTGTAGGTATCCGATACAAACCCATCCAGCCAAGGAAAACCGTGGCACCCTAATTTCATAGACCCACCAACGATTGTACATGGCATAGGATGGTGCAAGGTTTGGTTGGGAGGGCATGGTTTAACTTAAAATTTGTGAGGGATCGTTCTACTTCTATCAACTAAGCATGCATAGTAGTAAAACGTATAAGAATAGCATTCACATAGATGTGATACAGTATGGCCCATTTTCTCATGGTGATCTCCATCGCCATAGAACCTGTCCACCATGATGATCTCCATCTTCATGCTCTATGCGAGCCATCCTCCAAGTGATGAGTTCTCCAAGAACTAATACAAGCTATTACTCCTAACATCTAGTAATCAAAATTACATGGTATTGGGATCATCACAAGTTGGCACGCAGGCCATTACAATAATTGACAACACATATGGCTCCAGCCGTGTTGCCCAACTCACGACACGCAGGTCATGAAAAAGTACATACATGCATCACATACATTTTTGGGCCATACTGATCACATAAATCCTGCAAAAACAAGTTGTGCATAGAATCGCATTCTACCGGATCATGTGAAATCGTACCACCTATGAACCTTAACGAGATACAAAAAGGGGGCTACGACTAAGGGGGGTCTAGGGGGTCTCCCCCTGCGGGGTTCGAAGGGGCAGCGCCCCTCGCGGTACCTTTGACTGAATAGCATCGGCTCTGATACCACTGAAGGGTAACGAGTAGGCTACACTAGCGTAAAATCAAAAATTTCTACCGCGTCAACCAGGAATACTATTGTCATAGATCACGGGATTACCGCTAGACACGCAGGTGCGGAACTCGATGAAGCACGTTGCGGCAGTGTAGATGTTCTACGTCTCCTCCTCGTCCTCGTCCCACGAGCAGCTCCCCTTTGCGCGGCTCGTCCAAGTGCTACAGATGCAGCACCTCCGAGGTATCCACACGTCCGGAGTGGAAGTCGTCACACGCCAGACTGCTAGGTCTGCGCGTGCAACACAGGCGGAAGAGGAGTGGCGGCTGGGTGGAATGCTCTCACCTTTTCAGCTCGCCTTACTCCCTCTTATATAGGCATCCCTGGTGGGCTTCTACATTAGCAGCCCATTAGCAGCCTAAGCCTGGTCTAATTCGGATCCAATCCTCATTAGGCTTCCAGCCCCTAAAGTGTGTGACCCTATAGGTTCATACACGTATAGACATGACGCGAGTACACTTACTCCGTCAATAGTTGGTAGCGGCCTCTAGCAAGACGTGCCAACTCCTAAACGCATATAAAGATCATTCGGACGAACCATCACAAGGTTGAGTACATGTCTTTCCCTTTGCCTCACGATATTTGGTCTAGCTCTAAGCTGACCTCTCTTTCTCGATACTGTGATTCAGAATCCCTTTACTAGGTTAACTCTTAACCATATGTAGCACGGCCATGCATTTCTGGATCCGATCACTCGAGGGGCCCAGAGATATCTCTCTCAAGTAGAGAGGGGCAAATCCCATCTTGATTGACCGATGCCTTGCAGCATGTATCAGGACAAACCCGAAAGCTACCTTTATAACTACCCAGTTACGGAGTAGTGTTTGATAGCCCCAAAGTAGGTCGATCCACATCTCAAGTACATGCGACAATCTCAGGTCAAAGGACAAAACGTACACGATGTGTAGAGAGAGCTGCAAGTATTATTGCTAGTCTCATGTTGGGTCAGTCCAACCCCATGTTCATAACATGTGTCCACATCATTGGTTTGACATCTCCATGTCAATGACTTGCGAAACATAGTCATTAACCAATCGATGTGCTAGTCTAATATTCACGTGTGTCCTCGCATGGACTCCGACTAGGGACAATTATTAGATAACCATACAAGTAAAGAGTTTCACAAACAATTCACATAATTGCCAATCAATACAAGTTGCCTGGTATATGGATATTCAAGGAACATTATAATAACTCATGGATACACATGAAATACAATCATCTCTATGATTGCCTCTAGGGCATATTTCCTTCAAGGTCCACCGGGCTACCCTCGTACGGAGATAGCTATAGGGGTAGACGATCCATGGCCCCCGGTCTCGGGTTTCGCCGGAGGAAGACCTTCGGAGCGTCGGAATCACATGAAAACTTGCATATGCCCCTAGGATACGTGTGTGAGAGTGGTGCAAGGTTGTTAGGTGCCATGTTTAGGCCCCATGTGTGACCCCTTCCCGGAGATGCGTTAACACTTAGTAAAATCATGGATCAGTACGTGGAAAGTCCCGCCGCGTCACAACCGGGGCCTAGAATGTGGCAAAGTTGGCCCAACCATGGCTCTCCATGCACATATGACCTAAACAAACCAAAACAAGTAGAGAGGTCGACCGGGCTACCCTCGTACGGAGATAGCTATAGGGGTAAACGATCCGGGGCCCCGGTCTAGGGTTTCGCCAGAGGAAGACCGCCGGAGCGTCGGAATCACATGAAAACTTGCATGTGCCCCTAGGATATGTGTGTGAGAGTGGTTCAAGGTTGTTAGGTGCCATGTGTACGCCCCGTGTGTGACTCCCTTCCCGGACATGCGTTAACACTTAGTAAAATCCTGGATCAGTACGTGGAATGTCCCACCGCGTCACAACCGGGGCCTAGAATGTGGCAAAGTTGGCCCAACCTTGGCTCTCCATGCAAATATAACATAAACATACCAAAACAAGTAGATAGGTCCACCGGGCTACCCTCGTACGGAGATAGCTATAGGGGTAGACGATCCGGGGCCCCCTGTCTAGGGTTTCGCCGGAGGAAGACCGCCGGAGCGTGGGAATCACATGAAAACTTGCATGTGCCCCTAGGATATGTGTGTGAGAGTGGTGCAAGGTTGTTAGGTGCCATGTGTAGGCCCCATGTGTGACCCCCATCCTGGACATGCGTTAACACTTAGTAAAATCCTGGATCAGTACGTGGAAAGTCCCGCCGCGTCACAACCGGGGCCTAGAATGTGGCAAAGTTGGCACAACCTTGGCTCTCCATGCACATATGACCTAAACAAACCAAAACAAGTAGAGAGGTCCACCGGGCTACCCTCGTACGGAGATAGCTATAGGGGTAGACGATCAGGGGCCCCCGGTCTAGGGTTTCGCTGGAGGAAGACCACCGGAGCGTCGGAATAACATGAAAACTTGCATGTGCCCCTAGGATATGTGTGTGTGAGTGGTGCAAGGTTGTTAGGTGCCATGTGTAGGCCCCATGTGTGACCCCCTTCCCGGACATGCGTTAACACTTAGTAAAATCCTGGATCAGTACGTGGAAAGTCCCGCCGCGTCACAACCGGGGCCTAGAATGTGGCAAAGTTGGCCCAACCTTGGCTCTCCATGCACATATGACCTAAACAAACCAAAACAAGTAGAGAGGTCCACCGGGCTACCCTCGTACGGAGATAGCTATAGGGGTAGACGATCCAAGGCCCCCGGTCTCGGGTTTCGCCAGAGGAAGACCTTCGGAGCGTCGGAATCACATGAAAACTTGCATGTGCCCCTAGGATACGTGTGTGAGAGTGGTGCAAGGTTGTTAGGTGTCATTTTTAGGCCCCATGTGTGACCCCTTCCCGGAGATGCGTTAACACTTAGTAAAATCATGGATCAGTACGTGGAAAGTCCCGCCGCGTCACAACCGGGGCCTAGAATGTGGCAAAGTTGGCCCAACCATGGCTCTCCATGCACATATGACCTAAACAAACCAAAACAAGTACAGAGGTCGACCGGGCTACCCTCGTATGGAGATAGCTATAGGGGTAGACGATCCGGGGCCCCCAGTCTACGGTTTCGCCGGAGGAAGACCGCCAGAGCGTCGGAATCACATGAAAACTTGCATGTGCCCCTAGGATATGTGTGTGAGAGTGGTGCAAGGTTGTTAGGTGCCATGTGTAGGCCCCGTGTGTGACCCCCTTCCCGGACATGCGTTAACACTTAGTAAAATCCTGGATCAGTACGTGGAAACTCCCGCCGCGTCATAACCGGGGCCTAGAATGTGGCAAAGTTGGCTCAACCTTGGCTCTCCATGCACATATGACCTAAACAAACCAAAACAAGTAGAGAGGTTCACTGGGCTACCCTCGTACGGAGATAGCTATAGGGGTAGACGATCCGGGGCCCCCGGTCTAGGGTTTCGCCGGAGGAAGACCGCCGGAGCATCGGAATCACATGAAAACTTGCATGTGCTCTTAGGATATGTGTGTGAGAGTGGTCCAAGGTTGTTAGGTGCCATGTGTAGGCCCCGTGTGTGACCCCCTTCCCGGAAATGCGTTAACACTTAGTAAAATCCTGGATCAGTACGTAGAAAGTCCTGCCGCGTCACAACCGGGGACTAGAATGTGGGAAAGTTGGCCCAACCTTGGCTCGCCATGCACATATGACCTAAACAACCAAAACAAGTAGAGAGGTCTACCGGGCTACCCTCGTACGGAGATAGCTATAGGGGTAGACGATCTGAGGCCCCTGGTCTAGGGTTTCGCCGGAGGAAGACCGCCGGAGCGTCGGAATCACATGAAACCTTGCATGTGCCCCTAGGATATGTGTGTGAGAGTGGTGCAAGGTTGTTAGGTGCCATGTGTAGGCCTCATGTGTGACCCCCTTCTCGGACATGCGTTAACACTTAGTAAAATCATGGATCAGTACGTGGAAAGTCCCGCCGCGTCACAACCGGGGCCTAGAATGTGGCAAAGTTGGCCCAACCTTGGCTATCCATGCACATATGACCTAAATAAAGCAAAACAAGTAGAGAGGTCCACCGG
Source organism: Avena eriantha (assembly GCA_910589775.1). Taxonomy (NCBI): domain Eukaryota; kingdom Viridiplantae; phylum Streptophyta; class Magnoliopsida; order Poales; family Poaceae; genus Avena; species Avena eriantha. Next base: position 75,253 of record CAJUXJ010001076.1, read on the forward strand.
GCTACCCTCGTACGGAGATAGCTATAGGGGTAGACGATCTGGGGCCCCGGTCTAGGGTTTCACCGAAGCGTCGGAATCACATGAAAACTTGCATGTGCCCCTAGGATATGTGTGTGAGAGTGGTGCAAGGTTGTTAGGTGCCATGTGTAGGCCCCATGTGTGACCCCCTTCCCGGACATGCGTTAACACTTAGTAAAATCCTGGATCAGTACGTGGAAAGTCCCGCCGCGTCACAACCGGGGCCTAGAATGTGGCAAAGTTGGCCCAACCTTGGCTCTCCATGCACATATGACCTAAACAAACCAAAACAAGTAGAGAGGTCCACCGGGCTACCCTCGTACGGAGATAGCTATAGGGGTAGACGATCCATGGCCCCCGGTCTCGGGTTTCGCCGGAGGAAGACCTTCGGAGCGTCGGAATCACATGAAAACTTGCATATGCCCCTAGGATACGTGTGTGAGAGTGGTGCAAGGTTGTTAGGTGCCATGTTTAGGCCCCATGTGTGACCCCTTCCCGGAGATGCGTTAACACTTAGTAAATCATGGATCAGTACGTGGAAAGTCCCGCCGCGTCACAACCGGGGCTAGAATGTGGCAAAGTTGGCCCAACCTGGCTCTCCATGCACATATGACCTAAAAAAACCAAAACAAGTAGAGAGGTCGACCGGGGCTACCCTCGTACGGAGATAGCTATAGGGGTAAACGATCCGGGGCCCCGGTCTAGGGTTTCGCCAGAGGAAAGGACCGCACGGAGCGTCGGAATCACATGAAAACTTGCATGTGACCCTCGGATATGTTGTGTGAGAGTGGTGCAGGTTGTTAGGTGCCATGTGTAGGC
>CAJUXJ010001077.1:0-29145 GCA_910589775.1 Avena eriantha
TCTTTTCCTAAACCACATGGATCCACCAGAGTCATTGCATGTGTGTTCCTTTCCTAACCACATGGATCCACCAGAGTCATTGCATGTGTGTTATTTTCCTAAACCACCTCTAGAGTCGTTGCATGTGTATTCCTTTCCTAAACCACATGGATCCACCAGAGTCATTGCATGTGTGTTCCTTTCATAACCACATGGATCCACCAGAGTCATTGCATGTGTGTTCTTTTCCTAAACCACCACAGGAGTCATTGCATGTGTGTTCCTTTCCTAAACCTCATTGATCCACCAGATTCATTGCATGTGTGTTCCTTTCTTAAACCACCACCAGATTTATTGCATGTGTGTTCCTTTCAAAAACCACATGGATCCACCAGAGTCATTGCATGTGTGTTCTTTTCCAAAACCACATGGATCCACCAGATTTATTGCATTTGTGTCCCTTTCCTAAACCACATTGATCCACCGGAGTCATTGCATATATGTTCTTTTCCTAAACCACCATAAGAGTCATTGCATGTGTGTTCTTTTCCTAAACCACCACAACGGTCATTCCATGTGTGTTCTTTCCTAAACCACGTGGATCCACTAGTCATTGCATGTGTGTTCCTTTCCTAAACCACATCGATCCACCAGAGTCATTGCATGTGTGTTCTTTTCCTAAACCACCTCCAGAGCCATTACATGTGTCTTGTTTTCCTGAACCACATGGATCGACTAGAGTCATTGCATGTGTGTTCCTTTCGTAACCACATGGATCCACCAGAGTCATTGCATGTGTGTTCTTTTCCTAAACCACCTCCAGAGTCATTGCATGTGTGTTCCTTTCCTAAGCACATGGATCCACCCGAGTAATTGCATGTGTGTTCCTTTCCTAAACCACCACTAGAGTCATTGCATGTGTGTTCCTTTCCTAAATCACATTGATTCACCAGAGTCATTGCATCTATGTTCTTTTCCTAAACCACCACAAGAGTCACTGCATGTGTGTTCTTTTCCTAAACCACCACAAACGGTCATTGCATGTGTGTTCCTTTCCAAAACCACGTGGATCCACCAGTCATCGCATGTGTGTTTCTTTCCTAAACCACATGGATCCACCAGAGTCATTGCATGTGTGTTCCTTTCCTAACCACATGGATCCACCAGAGTCACTGCATGTGTGTTCCTTTCCTAAACCACCACTGGAGTCATTGGATGTGTGTTCCTTTCCTAAACCACATTGATCAGCCAAAGTTATTGCATGTGTGTTCCTCTTCTAAACCACCACTACAGTCATTGCATGTGGGTTCCTTTCATAAACCACATGGATCCACAAGAGTCATTGCATGTGTGTTCCTTTCCTAAACCTCATGGATCTACCAGAGTCATTGCATGTGTGATATTTTACTAAACCACCACTAGAGTCATTGCATGTGTCTTATTTTCCTAAACCACATGGATCCACCAGATTCATTGCATGTGTCTTGTTTTCCTAAACCAAAAGGATCCACCAGATTCATTGCATCTGTGTCCCTTTCCTAAACCACAATGATCCACCAGAGTCATTGCATGTGTGTTCTTTTCCAAAACCATATGGATCCACCAGAGTCATTGCATCTGTGTCCCTTTCCTAAACCACATTGATCCACCAGAGTCATTGCATATAAGTTCTTTTCCTTAACCACCACAAGAGTGATTGCATGTGTGTTCTTTTCCTAAACCACCACAATGGTCATTCCATGTGTGTTCTTTCCTAAACGACGTGGATCCACTAGTCATTGCATGTGTGTTTCTTTCCTAAACCACATCGATCCACCAGAGTCATTGCATGTGTGTTCTTTTCCTAAACCACCTCCAGAGCCATTGCATGTGTCTTGTTTTCCTGAACCACATGGATCGACTAGAGTCATTGAATGTGTGTTCCTTTCCTAACCACATGGATCCACCAGAGTCATTGCATGTGTGTTCTTTTCCTAAACCACCTCCAGAGTCATTGCATGTGTGTTCCTTTCCTAACCACATGGATCCACCCGAGTAATTGCATGTGTGCTCCTTTCCTAAACCACCACTAGAGTCATTGCATGTGTGTTCCTTTCCTAAATCACATTGATTCACCAGAGGCATTGCATGTGTGTTCCTTTCCTAAACCACCACCAGAGTCAATGTATGTGTGTTCCTTTCAAAACCCACATGGATCCACCTGAGTCATTTCATGTCTGTTCCTTGCCTAAACCACATGGATCCACCAGAGTCATTGGATGTGTGTTCTTTTCGTAAACCACTTGGATCCACCAAAGTCATCGCATATGTGTCCCTTTCCTAAACCACATTGATCCAGCGGAGTCATTGCATCTATGTTCTTTTCCTAAACCAACACAAGAGTCACTGCATGTGTGTTCTTTTCCTAAACCACCACAACGATCATTGCATGTGTGTTCCTTTCCTAAACCACGTGGATCCACCAGTCATTGCATGTGTGTTTCTTTCCTAAACCACATGGATCCACCAGAGTCATTGCAAGTGTGTTCCTTTCCTAACCACATGGATCCACCAGAGGCATTGCATGTGTGTTCCTTTCCTAAACCACCACTAGAGTCATTGCATGTCTGTTCCTTTCCTAAACCACATTGATCCACCAAAGTTATTGCATGTGTGTTCCTCTCCTAAACCACCACTAGAGTCATTGCATGTGTGTTCCTTTCATAAACCACATGGATCCACAAGAGTCATTGCATGTGTGTTCCTTTCCTAAACCTCATGGATCCACCAGAGTCATTGCATGTGTGATATTTTACTAAACCACCACCAGAGTCATTGCATGTGTCTTAGTTTCCTAAACCACATGGATCCATAAGATTCATTGCATGTGTCTTCTTTTCCTAAACCACAAGGATCCACCAGAGTCATTGCATGTGTGTTCTTTTCCTAAACCACCTCCAGAGTCAGTGCATGTATATTCCTTTCCTAAACCACATGGATCCACCAGAGTCATTGCATGTGTGTTCTTTTCCAAATGGATCCACCAGAGTCATTGCATCTGTGTCCCTTTCCTAAACCACATTGATCCACCAGAGTCATTGCATATAAGTTCTTTTCCTAAACCACCACAAGAGTGATTGCATGTGTGTTCTTTTCCTAAACCACCTCCAGAGTCAGTGCATGTATATTCCTTTGCTAAACCACATGGATCCACCAGAGGCATGGCATGTGTGTTTCTTTCCTAAACCACATCGATCCACCAGAGTCATTGCATGTGTGTTCTTTTCCTAAACCACCTCCAGAGCCATTGCATGTGTCTTGTTTTCCTGAACCACATGGATCGACTAGAGTCATTGAATGTGTGTTCCTTTCCTAACCACATGGATCCACCAGAGTCATTGCATGTGTGTTCTTTTCCTAAACCACCTCCAGAGTCATTGCATGTGTGTTCCTTTCCTAACCACATGGATCCACCCGAGTAATTGCATGTGTGTTCCTTTCCTAAACCACCACTAGAGTCATTGCATGTGTGTTCCTTTCCTAAATCACATTGATTCACCAGAGTCATTGCATGTGTGTTCCTTTCCTAAACCACCACCAGAGTCAATGCATGTGTGTTCCTTTCAAAACCCACATGGATCCACCTGAGTCATTTCATGTGTGTTCCTTGCCTAAACCACATGGATCCACCAGTCATTGGATGTGTGTTCTTTTCGTAAACCACATGGATCCACCAAAGTCATCGCATATGTGTCCCTTTCCTAAACCACATTGATCCAGCGGAGTCATTGCATCTATGTTCTTTTCCTAAACCAACACAAGAGTCACTGCATGTGTGTTCTTTTCCTAAACCACCACAACGGTCATTGCATGTGTGTTCCTTTCCTAAACCACGTGGATCCACCAGTCATTGCATGTGTGTTTCTTTCCTAAACCACATGGATCCACCAGAGTCATTGCAAGTGTGTTCCTTTCCTAACCACATGGATCCACCAGAGTCATTGCATGTGTGTTCCTTTCCTAAACCACCACTAGCATTGCATGTGTGTTCCTTTCCTAAACCACATTGATCCACCAAAGTTATTGCATGTGTGTTCCTCTCCTAAACCACCACTAGAGTCATTGCAAGTGTGTTCCTTTCATAAACCACATGGATCCACAAGAGTCATTGCATGTGTGTTCCTTTCCTAAACCTCATGGATCCACCAGAGTCATTGCATGTGTGATATTTTACTAAACCACCACCAGAGTCATGGCATGTGTCTTATTTTCCTAAACCACATGGATCCACAAGATTCATTGCATGTGTCTTCTTTTCCTAAACCACAAGGATCCACCAGATTCATTGCATCTGTGTCCCTTTCCTAAACCATAATGATCCACCAGAGTCATTGCATGTGTGTTCTTTTCCAAAACCACATGGATCCACCTGAGTCATTGCATCTGTGTCCCTTTCCTAAACCACATTGATCCACCAGAGTCATTGCATATAAGTTCTTTTCCTAAACCACCACAAGAGTCATTGCATGTGTGTTCTTTTCCTAAACCACCACAACGGTCATTCCATGTGTGTTCTTTCCTAAACCACGTGGATCCACTAGTCATTGCATGTGTGTTTCTTTCCTAAACCACATGGATCCACCAGAGTCATTGCATGTGTGTTCTTTTCCTAAACCACCTCCAGAGTCAGTGCATGTATATTCCTTTGCTAAACCACATGGATCCACCAGAGGCATGGCATGTGTGTTCCTTTCCTAACCACATGGATCCACCAGAGTCATTGCATGTGTGTTCTTTTCCTAAACCACCTCCAGAGTCATTGCATGTGAGTTCCTTTCCTAACCACATGGATCCACCCGAGTAATTGCATGTGTGTTCCTTTCCTAAACCACGACTAGAGTCATTGCATGTGTGTTTCTTTCCTAAATCACATTGATTCACCAGAGTCATTGCATGTGTGTTCCTTTCCTAAACCACCACTAGAGTCAATGCATGTGTGTTCCTTTCAAAACCCACATGGAACCACTAGAGTCATTTCATGTGTGTTCCTTTCCTAAACCACATGGATCCACCAGAGTCATTGGATAGGTGTTCTTTTTGTGAACCACATGGATCCACCAGAGTCATCGCATATGTGTCCCTTTCCTAAACCACATTGATCCATCGGAGTCATTGCATCTATGTTCTTTTCCTAAACTAGAATAAGAGTCACTACATGTGTGTTCTTTTCCTAAACCACCACAACGGTCATTGCATGTGTGTTCCTTTCCTAAACCACGTGGATCCACCAGTCATTGCATGTGTGTTTCTTTGCTAAACCACATGGATCCACCAGAGTCATTGCATGTGTGTTCTTTTCCTAAACCACCTATAGAGTCATTGCATGTGTCTTCTTTTCCGAAACCACATGAATCCACCAGAGTCATTACATGTGTGTTCCTTTGCTAACCACATGGATCCACCAGAGTCATTGCATGTGTGTTCCTTTCCTAAACCACCACTGGAATCATTGCATGTGTGTTCCTTTCCTAAACCACCACTGGAATCATTGCATGTGTGTTCCTTTCCTAAACCACATTGATCCACCAAAGTTATTGCATGTGTGTTTCTTTCCTAAACCACCACTAGAGTCATTGCATGTGTGTTCCATTCATAAACCACATGGATCCACAAGAGTCATTGCATGTGTGTTCCTTTCCTTAACCTCATGGATCCACCAGAGTCATTGCATGTGTGATATTTTACTAAAACACCACCAGAGTCATTGCATGTGTCTTATTTTCCTAAACCACATGGATCCACCAGATTCATTGCATGTGTCTAGTTTTCCTAAACCACATGGATCCACCTGATTCATTGCATCTGGTTCTGCTGCATAGTGCCCAAAGCATAGTGCCCAAAGCATTTGCAATACTTGCCAAAGCAGCCCCAAGTTCAGGTGGTATGTCCTCCTCAGAACGGCGTGGTGGTGCCATCCTGTGATTGATATAAAACACAAGTCAGTACTATAATGGAGAATGATAATAATCCAAAATAGTACCAAAATGGAATTAACCAAGATTAAAGGATGCAATTCACTGAGATAATATTAAATATCAACAAAGTTCAAGGCAACTAGAAGATATTAAGATAACGCACACAACTGAACAAGGAGTGTGATACACAAACTAACAAAGAAAAAATTTCCGCAAATTTCGGCATTAAAATACCACTATATGCACAAAAATCACTTCACAAATCAAGATTAGTACTCTACTAGTTCAACATACAAGAGCAAATGATAAAAGTAGTGGTATGGTCGCGACTCCATCCCGCTCTCAAATCATTACTCCGCACATGAATAAGTAAAATACATATCCCAACACCTTCTTCTTAAGATGAACCTAAAGATTAGTAACTACGAAAGAGAACACCCCAACAAGATAACGTCGGATAACAAAGAGTAAAATAGATCGCACTTCATGCCGAAAGAGATAACGCAAGCATGGAGCATATCTTCCCACTTCATGCCGAAAGAGATAACGCAAGCACGGAGCATATCTTCTAGAATCTGATTGATCCTTTCAACTTGTCCTTGCGACTAAGGGTGGTAGGCTGTGCTGAAGTTCAATTTTGTTCCCAAAGCATTATGGAAACTTCCCCAGAACTTGGAAGTGAAGATGCTTCCACGGTCTGAGCTGATCTCAAGAGGAACTCCATACAGAGAGATAATTCTGTTGATATAGAGCTCAGCCAACTGAATTGCAGAAATTGTTTCCTTGACGGGAAAGAAGTGAGCTACTTTAGAAAGCCTGTCGATGACAACAAAGATTGCATTGTTGCCCTTCTGCGACCTTGGAAAACCAGTGATGAAGTCCATCTCTACTTTCTCCCATTTCCATTCCGGAGGCTTCAGTGGCTGTAGAAGGCCGGAAGGTTTCTGATGGACAGCTTTAACTCTGCGACAAACATCACACTACGAGACATACTTGGCACAATATCGTTTCAAACCAGGCCACCAATATTGTGTTTTCAAGTCCATGTACATCTTAGTGCTGCCAGGGTGGATAGAAAGAACAGAATCATGCGCCTCCTTGAGAACTTGTTCTCTTAAACCCGGGTAGTTCGGAACAAACATCCGATGTTCAAAGAAAAGAGTGCCTTGGTCGTCAACGTGGAAAGACTCATACTTCGGAAGCTGAATGTTGGAGATGATCTTTTTAGTGTAAGGATCACCAAGTTGAATGGAGCGAACTTTTTCTTCCAAGAGAGGTGTTGCCAGAAGGTTCAGAAGATACCCTTGATCCACAATTTCAAGGTTGAGCTTGCGGAACTCCTCGCACAAGAGAGGCTATTGTTCTTCCACCATGAGATTGTTAACATAAGCTTTTCAGCTGAGAGCATCGGCCATGACATTGGCTTTGCCCGGAGTATAGTTGATGGTCAAATCGAAATCATTGATTGTTTCAATCCACCTCCTCTGACGAAGGTTGAGGTCAGGCTGTGTGAAGATATACTTCAGACTCTTGTGATCAGAGAAGATCTCACAACGGTTGCCAAGAAAGTAATGCCTCTATAGTTTCAAAGCAAAGACAACTGCTGCGAGTTTGAGGTCATGTGTAGGATAGTTGATCTCATGTGTCTTCAACTTTCGAGAGGCATAAGCAACAACTTGCTTTTCTTGCATCAGGACCGCACCCAATCCTTGCAATGAGGCATCATAGAATATCTGGAAAGGCTTTGATGTATCTGGAGGAACCAAGACTGGTGTGGAAGTGAGCTTCTCTTTGAGTGTTTCAAAGCTTGCTTGAAATGCAGGAGTCCAAAGGTATTTCTTGCCTTTCTTGAGGAGATCGGTAAGAGGCTTCACAATCTTCGAGAAGTTTTGAACGAAGCGATGACAGTAACTGGCCAAACCAAGGAAACTCCGGACTTCTTTGACATTTATGGGTGGAAGCCAGTCCATAATTGTATTAATAGTTTCTGGGTTGACGGCAATGCCCTTGGCAGAGATGACGTGACCAAGGTAGGTGACTTGAGGCAGCCAAAACTCATACTTTGAGAACTTTGCATACAGGCGGTTCTCACGAAGCTTGTTTAGGACACAACGAAGGTGTTCTTCATGTTCTTCCTTTGACTTAGAATAGACTAGAATGTCATCCAGATAGACCACAACGAACTTATCAAGATACTCCATGAAAACCGAGTTCATAAGCCTCGAGAAGATGGCAGGTGCGTTGGTGAGACCGAAAGACATGACCGTGTACTCATACAGGCCATAGCGGGTGGTGAAAGCTGTTTTGGGAACATCTTCCTTGCGAATCTTGATTTGATGGTAACCACTTCTCAAATCAATCTTAGAGAATACCACAGCTCCAGCTAGCTGATCAAAGAGATCATTAATCCGCCGAAGGGGATATTTATTCTTGATGGTTTTAGCATTGAGTGCCCGATAGTCAACACAAAGTCTATCAGTCTTGTCTCGCTTCTTCACAAAGATGGTTGGACTACCCCAAGAAGAAGTACTGTGCTGAATGAAACCCAACTTCTCTTGTTCATCCAACTGACGTTTGAGTTCAGCCAACTCAGCAGGACCCATTTTATAAGGCCGCTTGGAGATAGGAGCGGTACCAGGTTCAAGTTCAATGACAAACTCGACCTCACGATCCGGAGGCATACCTGGCAACTCTTCAGGAAAGACATCTGGGAACTCACAGACTACAGGAACACTCTGAATACCTTCCATAGCATCATCATTCAGAGCCGCCAAAGAGTAAAGCTGAATTGCAGGAGTCAGACTTGGAGAATAGACTATATGGCCTTCAGGAATTTTCAGAGAAACCGAACGTTTAGCACAATTAATCACAGTTGCATTTGCTGTTAACCAATCCATGCCCAAGATAACATCAATATCAGAATTTCCCAGAATAATTAAGGAAGCCGGAAACGAAGAGCCACCAATCTCAATTTGATTGCCATGGCTGATATGAGCAGCCCTCATGTTTGACCCAGGAGATTGTACCACAAGACGATGCAGTAAAGGAACCATAGCCAGATCTTGTTCATGCGCAAACTTGTGAGAAACAAAAGAATGCGAAGCACCAGAATCAAACAAAACTCGTGCAGGAACTGAGTTAACATGAAGCATACCCATCACAACTCCAAGTGCATGCTCAGCTTGAGCGGCGTTGACACAGTTGGCACGAGCAACCGTAGACCCAGGCTTAGTGTTGATGTTGAGAGCCCGAGGTGGAGGTGCACGAACCATAGAAGAACTTGCTGCATGTCTTGGAGGTGGTGGTGGAAGAGCTTTGTTGTTCATAGGACAATTCCAGTGCTGATGCCCAGTGTTTCCACAAGTATAGCAAGCACCAGGTGGACGTGGAGCAACGTAGCCAGGGACTCCGCCAGGCGCTCTAGGGTAGTTGTGGTTGTAGCCCCTGGGAGCCGCAGTGAAGGAGTTTGGTGGCCTTGCTGCGAAGCTTGACGGTCTTGGTGGAGCAGGGAGCGACGGTGGGGTGTTAGGAACCCAGACACGACGCTTAGAAGGAGTTGTCATAGCAGAAGAACTTGCTGCATCACGGCTGTGTTTCTTTGACTCCTCAAACACTTGCCTACTTGCTTCTTCCTGCAGAGCTGTGTGTTGGAGTTCGAGAAAAGATGCCGGCCTTGCATGAGTGATTGCATATTTAATGGATGCATTGAGGCCTTGCCTAATCCTCTTTTGCTTCTTCTTGTCATCAGAGATCTCATCGCCACCATATCGAGAAAGATTCATGAAGTTTCTGATGTAGGTATTGACATTGTCAGTGCCCTGCTTGAGGTTGAGAAACACTTCCTTCATCCTTTCCATGACAATTTCTGATAGATATTGCTCTTTGAACGCCGCAGTGAATTGCTCCCAAGTAGGCTGAAAACCAGAGAGGTCTGCCTTGAGGTAATTTTCCCACCAGAGAGCTGCATCTCCCTTCAGAAGGTGAGTGGCACATTTGACCCATTCTTGCTCCGGAACATCCGTAGTCATCAGCAACCTTGACACTTCACGCAGCCAATCATCCGCATCAAGTGGCTGATCAGACACCTCAAATTGACGTGGGTTGAACTTGAGAAAACTCTTGATGTCTCCTCGCTTGGGAGGTGGAGGTAGCAGGAACAAACTCATTCCTCCTCACGCTTTCCTCGAAGCGCTGCTGGTTCTGCTGCATAGTGCCCAAAGCATTTGCAATACTTGCCAAAGCAGCCCCAAGTTCAGGTGGTATGTCCTCCTCAGAACGGCGTGGTGGTGCCATCCTGTGATTGATATAAAACACAAGTCAGTACTATAATGGAGAATGATAATAATCCAAAATAGTACCAAAATGGAATTAACCAAGATTAAAGGATGCAATTCACTGAGATAATATTAAATATCAACAAAGTTCAAGGCAACTAGAAGATATTAAGATAACGCACACAACTGAACAAGGAGTGTGATACACAAACTAACAAAGAAAAAATTTCCGCAAATTTCGGCATTAAAATACCACTATATGCACAAAAATCACTTCACAAATCAAGATTAGTACTCTACTAGTTCAACATACAAGAGCAAATGATAAAAGTAGTGGTATGGTCGCGACTCCATCCCGCTCTCAAATCATTACTCCGCACATGAATAAGTAAAATACATATCCCAACACCTTCTTCTTAAGATGAACCTAAAGATTAGTAACTACGAAAGAGAACACCCCAACAAGATAACATCGGATAACAAAGAGTAAAATAGATCGCATCGGTATACAACGAATCAGAATAGATCGCGTCGGTTTACAAAGGCCTGTCGGTATGGAATGTACCAACAGTTGATAACCAAAAGGCAGACAGAGATAACATTTGGATGCAACAGATAGACAAGGAATTCACACACACACACACAACCTATGGTACTAAGGAACCCAGAACACGTGAATCCTAGTTTGAATTTTTAGAAGAGGATTGAAAACGTTACACTTCCTTACCAGAAAAGGGTGGGTGGGTGGGTAAGAAGAAAAATGGAAGTAGTCCTACTCTCACGTTTGTTTTTCCCTAGTATACATAACTACCAAAAATATTTGCTAGACTGACAACGACCATTTTGGCTGAGACCCTGAAGGGCGGGATGGCTCTGATACCAATTGTAAATACCTCGGTGAATTACGCTCTTAGTTACATGCCTCGATGAACGAAAGTGGTTAAAATAGTACGGTGGGGCCCAGGGCCACTCACGGTAGACCTTTCAGCCGTCCTAACCACTTTCAGAACGTCGGGACAAGAACGAGCGGCGTAATCGGCAGGCGAAGGGATCAACTACATACACAAATGAGTATGTATGCAAGCCACATACAATAGTCCTCAGAGCCATTCCATCTAAAAGAAATAGAAATATTGCAACCCCATACGGCAAGATTCAAATATCCTAGATAGAGATAATAATTTAGGATAACTCCTCATACAACAAACATCAGAGTATCAGGCGGAAGCGGAAAACAAGATCCGAGTACGGATAAGAAGCAAATCGGCATAAGATGCCACATAAATAAACACATCCCGCCCATAGATCTCACGGATCCCCGTTCCCGGAATCTCTACACCGAGTGATCGTTGCCAACATCATTTGTCTCCTCCACCCAGTATCCATCTTGCGAATACACCTGTTCATCTGAATCAAACAATTTATCGTGTGAGACCCTAGGGGTACTCAGCAAGTCTTTATGCCACTAAAGGGGACACAACCTGGGGTGACGCAATTGCAGCAAAAGATCATAACTAACAAGTCTATAGATACTCTCTAACCATCCGCCTAACCAATGATAGACGGATGTCCTTTAATTAAGAACAACAGTTATAACAATATAATTAACAGATCCATCCTCCTCCTCACTTACCAACGAGGAAGCGGACGAACAACCCCCCCATCATCTGTTGGCAGTTTTATTAACCATTCCATGAGTATTGCACTATTTACTAGTCAAGTACTTAGTCAAATTAAAAGCAGTACTTTAGTTATTCTTGTCTATGATCGAGAAACTGTGCTCCAAGTCGTCCATAACCGCGGACACGGCTTTCAGAAAGATTTACCCTGCAGGGGTGCACGAATAGCAACACACCCTCGATCAACCTCGGAAAAACCAACTCAAAACCCAACGAGGCATTCACGATAATGCAATCACAGGATTCAGAAATATTTCAGGGGGCCACCCCATTAAGCTACCCGCGACGAAGCTAGCTGACTCCGAGATGGACTCAAGGTTTGTGTGGACGGCGGTAAACGACTGGGAACCCGAAAATGTGACTGGGCTTGTCGATACAGTGAAAATGTGTCACGATCCAAAACAGTACAGGTGCTCCTCGCACAATCTTAAATAAAGCAGTAACATGGCATAAGTACAGGATAGTAATAAAGCCCCAAACTAATTGTGGCCCCAAGAAATAAGAATGAATCAAGCTCTGGCTCAGGGGGTCCATAAGGCCTCCCGGATGTGGATAGTGCGAATAAACAAGGAACATGAATCAAGTACTCGGGGTCCTACGGGACACAAGTGAGCATGAAAAACCAAATAGCAGATATTGCTCACCGGTGCCTCTTTCATTAGTTATCCCATTACTACTCATGTTAAGTTGTTTAGGTACCTCATGATTCATCAGACACTCACATACCCTACACGTGCTTTTCTATGACTCGCATGGCTCAAACAACTCCTGTAGTAATGGCTCATGGGATGGAGGAACAAGCTTCGGTGGGGTTTAAAAGTAAAGGCTATGCAGTACTTGGGATTCCATTTAATGCAATCGCGACTCAATGATGCAAGAATAAGATAGAGGCAATAGATACTATATGTATGCAAGCATGTGGTAGTGCTTGCCTGGCAGCTCAGTTGAAGCGAGAGATGGATCTGGGTAGTACTCCTGTGATTCCTGGTAATTCTCCTGCTGGGCGTCTATTCGAAGAAGAACCAAACAAACAAGGGCCCACATAAATAAAGTGCACAAGCATATGAATTAAAATGCGTCAAGCAAACAAGCATGCCATGATGAATGCTGCACAATTTACATGGCATTAAAGTAGCATGGCAAATATGAGGTGTGGGTACAAGAAATAAAGCATTTTATTAATTATTTAACCAAGTTTTATTGCCATAAACAGTTCAGATTTTTAATAATGACATGATGCATGCTTCAATTCAGAACTAGGACTGCATAGATGGAACAGGCTCGTCGCGCTGATCGATTTAGACATATTATTTGCCAAAATTGGAGTTATAGAATTAAAGTTATTAATTTAATAAGAAAAAGGGCATTTTATTGTAATTTTAATCATCTCGAAATTTTAAAGTGTTCAAACATTATTTTGAATGGCATATTTGAATTCCTCACATTTTTCTGATTCAAAAGCATATATTATATGTATTGTTTGGATTTATAATTTGAAAGTTATTTAAAATCTGATTTGAATTTGAATTTAAACAATTTTGAATTTGTTTTGTTCAAACAGCTAAATAGGGAAACTTTTATTACTCAGCCCGACCCAGCCACAGTCACTGATGGGTGGGCCAGCTGCTGGCGGGGACACACGTGCGCGGAAAAGCTTTTCTCACCGCGGCCTGACCTAGCTACTGCGATTGACAGGCGGGACCAGCGGCTACGGGCCCACGTGACAGCGGCTAAGCCCGCAGAGGCTGAGCAGGTGGGGAATGCGCTGGACCGCGGGTTAAGAGTGTAGAAAGGCGGGTGCCTTTTTGTAAAACGACCCGCGTTGATGATAGGTGGGACCTAGCTGGACCGCAGCTTGAGCCGGCAAAAGGCGCAGGGGGTTAGGTGCAAAAAGGGGGTGCGATACTATTTTTCGTCTTGTTTTACTAACGAAACTGAAGGACGCGTGCGGCGACAGCGCGCGCGCGGCGCGGTGGGGATTCGAACCAGCGACCGTCCGCTTGCGCGCATGCGGCGGCGACCGCTGCGGTGGATGGGGGTTGGTGCTAAGGAGCAGATCGGCGACTAGGTAAGCGGTACGCGACTTAGAGTCGGCAGACGCCAGCGGCCGACGGCGCACGGAGAATGTTCGTCGAAACGTATGACGCAACCAGGAAGCGACGGCGACGGAGAGGGTGTCTGGGAGGGAGTTTGGCTTACCGCGAGGCTGCTGGCGGTGGTGGTTCAGGCAGAGGAGCGGGCGATCGTCGACGTAGCAGGCGGCCGGCCGGAATTAGGGTTCAGGCGGCGTCGTGGTACGGTGGCAGAAGCGGGGCTCCTCCTCCTCGCTGGCGCGTCCAGGGTAAAGCAGAGGGTCCTCCTCGTTCTCCTCGACCACCTCCACGACGCGCGTGCTGGCCGGAACGAGGAGACGCCGGTGGTACTGGCGGTGGTGGACGGCGAGGAAGAAGATGGTGGCAGGGAGAGAAAAGGGCCGGCGCAGTGGCTCGGGGTAGATCTGGGCGAGGCAGAGGAACGAGAGGGGTGGATAGCAGAGAGGGAGAGGGAAGAGGGTCGCCGTGGGGATCGGGTTGGGAAAAAGGTGGTCTCGGCCACCTTTAGCCTCTCCTCCCTCACGTGCTTGTCGTGCACGGCCAGGGCAGGGCAGGGGCTGCCAGGTGGGGATGGCGAGGTGTGGAAGGCTGGCTCGGGCTGGTGGGGTAGCTTTGACAGGGAGGGAGAGAGAGAGGCCGAGAGGGGAGGCTCGGGTAGCTCGGCTAGGTTAGGAGGAGCTCGGGTTAGCTAGGTGGAGGCTCGGTTATGGTTTTGTTAGGGTTGGGGTAGGGGTTAGCTGAGGTGGGCCATCATGGTAGAGAGAGGAGAGAGAGCGAGAGAGGTGAGATGAGGTTAAAGGTTAGGGTTTAGCTTAGATCTAAGGTTAGGGAGAAAACAAGAAACTAGGGTTAGGGTTTTGATTAGGTGTTTAGGTTTTTATACATGTTGATAAGATCAATCCAAGAGGAAAAATGAGGGCTTGAATTTAGCTTAAGGTGAGGTGAAGGTGAACCCAAGAAAAAGAGAGAGGAATGGGATTTATAGAAAAGACCTCATTTGATCATGCATGAAGAAAAATAAAATGGTGTTGAGGAGAATATGGGGATGGTGGAGAGGGATGGAGATGATCCACAAAGAAAAGAACCAATAAAACCAAGAGGAATCAAATGGGCTAAAGATGGTGGTACTCTTGCATGGCCCATGCAAAATAATAAATGCCATGTTTTATTTTGTGAAAACAATAATAATAATAATATGGCATTATTCTTATGCATTCCTAAGAAGTGGAATAAAGGTCAAGCAAAAAGGAGTTAGGATTAGATCCACCCCAACCCACATGAGCTAAAATAAATATCAAAAGAAAAAGAATTACAAGCTCATGGGTTAATTGAATGGTGGAATTATAAGGTGGTGAAAAGAAAGGTGATGGAGTTGAATAAAAGATATGCCCCCAACTCAACTTGGGCATTAAACAATATATCAATAACCAAATACAATATCAAGAGGCAAATACAATTAATAATGCATATGAGAGAAGAATCAAAGAACAAAGGGTTTTATATGATGCTCAAATGCAAGGTGGCATGATGACATGAGCATGATATAATTATGATGCAACAATTATATATAGGAAGTAGCCATTATATTACTAGACCAAGTAGCATTACAATTGTTAGACAATTGGGATGCTACAACTCTCCCCTACTAAACAGGAATCTCGCCCCGAGATTCTAGGAAGAAGAAGAAGACTCAAAGAGGGTAGGATACTTGGCACGGAGTTCATCTTCACGTTCCCAAGTGGCTTCATCAACGGAATGGTGCGACCATTGCACCTTGCAGAACTTAATGGACTTGTTGCGAGTCCTTCTTTCTGCGACTTCTAGAATTTTTATGGGGTGTTCTTGATAAGACAGATCTTCTTGGAGATTGATGAGTTCATGGTCCACGGTCCTGCCGGGATCCTTGAAGCACTTCTTGAGTTGAGAGATGTGGAAAACATCATGGACTTTGAGTTGTTCAGGGAGCTCAAGAGCATAAGCAAATTCTCCTCTTCTTCCACGAATTTTGAAAGGACGGATGTATCTAGGAGCCAGCTTTCCTTTGATACCAAAGCGGTGCGTGCCTCTCATGGGAGTGACACGAAGGTAAACGAGATCACCAGGAACATACTCCATGTCCGTGTGCTTTCTGTCATAATTGCTCTTCTGGCGACTTTGAGCAATCTTCAGATTTTCAAGAATGATGTGAACTTTCTCCTCCGCTTGAGTTACAATGTCGGGGCCAAACAATATTCTTTCACCTGCGCCCGACCAACCAATCGGAGTTCTGCATTTGCGACCATAGAGAGCCTCAAATGGTGCCATCTTTAGACTTTTATGGAAACTGTTGTTGTAAGAGAATTCAGCATAAGGAAGCCATTCTTCCCACTTCATGCCGAAAGAGATAACGCAAGCACGGAGCATATCTTCTAGAATCTGATTGATCCTTTCAACTTGTCCTTGCGACTAAGGGTGGTAGGCTGTGCTGAAGTTCAATTTTGTTCCCAAAGCATTATGGAAACTTCCCCAGAACTTGGAAGTGAAGATGCTTCCACGGTCTGAGCTGATCTCAAGAGGAACTCCATACAGAGAGACAATTCTGTTGATATAGAGCTCAGCCAACTGAATTGCAGAAATTGTTTCCTTGACGGGAAAGAAGTGAGCTACTTTAGAAAGCCTGTCGATGACAACAAAGATTGCATTGTTGCCCTTCTGCGACCTTGGAAAACCAGTGATGAAGTCCATCTCTACTTTCTCCCATTTCCATTCCGGAGGCTTCAGTGGCTGTAGAAGGCCGGAAGGTTTCTGATGGACAGCTTTAACTCTGCGACAAACATCACACTACGAGACATACTTGGCACAATATCGTTTCAAACCAGGCCACCAATATTGTGTTTTCAAGTCCATGTACATCTTAGTGCTGCCAGGGTGGATAGAAAGAACAGAATCATGCGCCTCCTTGAGAACTTGTTCTCTTAAACCCGGGTAGTTCGGAACAAACATCCGATGTTCAAAGAAAAGAGTGCCTTGGTCGTCAACGTGGAAAGACTCATACTTCGGAAGCTGAATGTTGGAGATGATCTTTTTAGTGTAAGGATCACCAAGTTGAATGGAGCGAACTTTTTCTTCCAAGAGAGGTGTTGCCAGAAGGTTCAGAAGATACCCTTGATCCACAATTTCAAGGTTGAGCTTGCGGAACTCCTCGCACAAGAGAGGCTATTGTTCTTCCACCATGAGATTGTTAACATAAGCTTTTCAGCTGAGAGCATCGGCCATGACATTGGCTTTGCCCGGAGTATAGTTGATGGTCAAATCGAAATCATTGATTGTTTCAATCCACCTCCTCTGACGAAGGTTGAGGTCAGGATGTGTGAAGATATACTTCAGACTCTTGTGATCAGAGAAGATCTCACAACGGTTGCCAAGAAAGTAATGCCTCTATAGTTTCAAAGCAAAGACAACTGCTGCGAGTTTGAGGTCATGTGTAGGATAGTTGATCTCATGCGTCTTCAACTTTCGAGAGGCATAAGCAACAACTTGCTTTTCTTGCATCAGGACCGCACCCAATCCTTGCAATGAGGCATCATAGAATATCTGGAAAGGCTTTGATGTATCTGGAGGAACCAAGACTGGTGTGGAAGTGAGCTTCTCTTTGAGTGTTTCAAAGCTTGCTTGAAATGCAGGAGTCCAAAGGTATTTCTTGCCTTTCTTGAGGAGATCGGTAAGAGGCTTCACAATCTTCGAGAAGTTTTGAACGAAGCGATGACAGTAACTGGCCAAACCAAGGAAACTCCGGACTTCTTTGACATTTATGGGTGGAAGCCAGTCCATAATTGTATTAATAGTTTCTGGGTTGACGGCAATGCCCTTGGCAGAGATGACGTGACCAAGGTAGGTGACTTGAGGCAGCCAAAACTCATACTTTGAGAACTTTGCATACAGGCGGTTCTCACGAAGCTTGTTTAGGACACAACGAAGGTGTTCTTCATGTTCTTCCTTTGACTTAGAATAGACTAGAATGTCATCCAGATAGACCACAACGAACTTATCAAGATACTCCATGAAAACCGAGTTCATAAGCCTCGAGAAGATGGCAGGTGCGTTGGTGAGACCGAAAGACATGACCGTGTACTCATACAGGCCATAGCGGGTGGTGAAAGCTGTTTTGGGAACATCTTCCTTGCGAATCTTGATTTGATGGTAACCACTTCTCAAATCAATCTTAGAGAATACCACAGCTCCAGCTAGCTGATCGAAGAGATCATTAATCCGCCGAAGGGGATATTTATTCTTGATGGTTTTAGCATTGAGTGCCCGATAGTCAACACAAAGTCTATCAGTCTTGTCTCGCTTCTTCACAAAGATGGTTGGACTACCCCAAGAAGAAGTACTGTGCTGAATGAAACCCAACTTCTCTTGTTCATCCAACTGACGTTTGAGTTCAGCCAACTCAGCAGGACCCATTTTATAAGGCCGCTTGGAGATAGGAGCGGTACCAGGTTCAAGTTCAATGACAAACTCGACCTCACGATCCGGAGGCTATACCTGGCAACTCTTCAGGAAAGACATCTGGGAACTCACAGACTACAGGAACACTCTGAATACCTTCCATAGCATCATCATTCAGAGCCGCCAAAGAGTAAAGCTGAATTGCAGGAGTCAGACTTGGAGAATAGACTATATGGCCTTCAGGAATTTTAGAGAAACCGAACGTTTAGCACAATTAATCACAGCTGCATTTGCTGTTAACCAATCCATGCCCAAGATAACATCAATATCAGAATTTTCCAGAATAATTAAGGAAGCCGGAAACGAAGAGTCACCAATCTCAATTTGATTGCCATGGCTGATATGAGCAGCCCTCATGTTTGACCCAGGAGATTGTACCACAAGACGATGCAGTAAAGGAACCATAGCCAGATCTTGTTCATGCGCAAACTTGTGAGAAACAAAAGAATGCGAAGCACCAGAATCAAACAAAACTCGTGCAGGAACTGAGTTAACATGAAGCATACCCATCACAACTCCAGGTGCATGCTCAGCTTGAGCGGCGTTGACACAGTTGGCACGAGCAACCGTAGACCCAGGCTTAGTGTTGATGTTGAGAGCCCGAGGTGGAGGTGCACGAACCATAGAAGAACTTGCCGCATGTCTTGGAGGTGGTGGTGGAAGAGCTTTGTTGTTCATAGGACAATTCCAGTGCTGATGCCCAGTGTTTCCACAAGTATAGCAAGCACCAGGTGGACGTGGAGCAACGTAGCCAGGGACTCCGCCAGGCGCTCTAGGTTAGTTGTGGTTGTAGCCCCTGGGAGCCGTAGTGAAGGAGTTTGGTGGCCTTGCTGCGAAGCTTGACGGTCTTGGTGGAGCAGGGAGCGACGGTGGGGTGTTAGGAACCCAGACACGACGCTTAGAAGGAGTTGTCATAGCAGAAGAACTTGCTGCATCACGGCTGTGTTTCTTTGACTCCTCAAACACTTGCCTACTTGCTTCTTCCTGCAGAGCTGTGTGTTGGAGTTCGAGAAAAGATGCCGGCCTTGCATGAGTGATTGCATATTTAATGGATGCATTGAGGCCTTGCCTAATCCTCTTTTGCTTCTTCTTGTCATCAGAGATCTCATCGCCACCATATCGAGAAAGATTCATGAAGTTTCTGATGTAGGTATTGACATTGTCAGTGCCCTGCTTGAGGTTGAGAAACACTTCCTTCATCCTTTCCATGACAATTTCTGATAGATATTGCTCTTTGAACGCCGCAGTGAATTGCTCCCAAGTAGGCTGAAAACCAGAGAGGTCTGCCTTGAGGTAATTTTCCCACCAGAGAGCTGCATCTCCCTTCAGAAGGTGAGTGGCACATTTGACCCATTCTTGCTCCGGAACATCCGTAGTCATCAGCAACCTTGACACTTCACGCAGCCAATCATCCGCATCAAGTGGCTGATCAGACACCTCAAATTGACGTGGGTTGAACTTGAGAAAACTCTTGATGTCTCCTCGCTTGGGAGGTGGAGGTAGCGGAACAAACTCATTCCTCCTCACGCTTTCCTCGAAGCGCTGCTGGTTCTGCTGCATAGTGCCCAAAGCATTTGCAATACTTGCCAAAGCAGCCCCAAGTTCAGGTGGTATGTCCTCCTCAGAACGGCGTGGTGGTGCCATCCTGTGATTGATATAAAACACAAGTCAGTACTATAATGGAGAATGATAATAATCCAAAATAGTACCAAAATGGAATTAACCAAGATTAAAGGATGCAATTCACTGAGATAATATTAAATATCAACAAAGTTCAAGGCAACTAGAAGATATTAAGATAACGCACACAACTGAACAAGGAGTGTGATACACAAACTAACAAAGAAAAAATTTCCGCAAATTTCGGCATTAAAATACCACTATATGCACAAAAATCACTTCACAAATCAAGATTAGTACTCTACTAGTTCAACATACAAGAGCAAATGATAAAAGTAGTGGTATGGTCGCGACTCCATCCCGCTCTCAAATCATTACTCCGCACATGAATAAGTAAAATACATATCCCAACACCTTCTTCTTAAGATGAACCTAAAGATTAGTAACTACGAAAGAGAACACCCCAACAAGATAACAGTCGGATAACAAAGAGTAAAATAGATCGCATCGGTATACAACGAATCAGAATAGATCGCGTCGGTTTACAAAGGCCTGTCGGTATGGAATGTACCAACAGTTGATAACCAAAAGGCAGACAGAGATAACATTTGGATGCAACAGATAGACAAGGAATTCACACACACACACACAACCTATGGTACTAAGGAACCCAGAACACGTGAATCCTAGTTTGAATTTTTAGAAGAGGATTGAAAACGTTACACTTCCTTACCAGAAAAGGGTGGGTGGGTGGGTAAGAAGAAAAATGGAAGTAGTCCTACTCTCACGTTTGTTTTTCCCTAGTATACATAACTACCAAAAATATTTGCTAGACTGACAACGACCATTTTGGCTGAGACCCTGAAGGGCGGGATGGCTCTGATACCAATTGTAAATACCTCGGTGAATTACGCTCTTAGTTACATGCCTCGATGAACGAAAAGTGGTTAAAATAGTACGGTGGGGCCCAGGGCCACTCACGGTAGACCTTTCAGCCGTCCTAACCACTTTCAGAACGTCGGGACAAGAACGAGCGGCGTAATCGGCAGGCGAAGGGATCAACTACATACACAAATGAGTATGTATGCAAGCCACATACAATAGTCCTCAGAGCCATTCCATCTAAAAGAAATAGAAATATTGCAACCCCATACGGCAAGATTCAAATATCCTAGATAGAGATAATAATTTAGGATAACTCCTCATACAACAAACATCAGAGTATTAGGCGGAAGCGGAAAACAAGATCCGAGTACGGATAAGAAGCAAATCGGCATAAGATGCCACATAAATAAACACATCCCGCCCATAGATCTCACGGATCCCCGTTCCCGGAATCTCTACACCGAGTGATCGTTGCCAACATCATTTGTCTCCTCCACCCAGTATCCATCTTGCGAATACACCTGTTCATCTGAATCAAACAATTTATCGTGTGAGACCCTAGGGGTACTCAGCAAGTCTTTATGCCACTAAAGGGGACACAACCTGGGGTGACGCAATTGCAGCAAAAGATCATAACTAACAAGTCTATAGATACTCTCTAACCATCCGCCTAACCAATGATAGACGGATGTCCTTTAATTAAGAACAACAGTTATAACAATATAATTAACAGATCCATCCTCCTCCTCACTTACCAACGAGGAAGCGGACGAACAACCCCCCCATCATCGTTGGCAGTTTTATTAACCATTCCATGAGTATTGCACTATTTACTAGTCAAGTACTTAGTCAAATTAAAAGCAGTACTTTAGTTATTCTTGTCTATGATCGAGAAACTGTGCTCCAAGTCGTCCATAACCGCGGACACGGCTTTCAGAAAGATTTACCCTGCAGGGGTGCACGAATAGCAACACACACTCGATCAACCTCGGAAAAACCAACTCAAAACCCAACGAGGCATTCACGATAATGCAATCACAGGATTCAGAAATATTTCAGGGGGCCACCCCATTAAGCTACCCGCGACGAAGCTAGCTGACTCCGAGATGGACTCAAGGTTTGTGTGGACGGCGGTAAACGACTGGGAACCCGAAAATGTGACTGGGCTTGTCGATACAGTGAAAATGTGTCACGATCCAAAACAGTACAGGTGCTCCTCGCACAATCTTAAATAAAGCAGTAACATGGCATAAGTACAGGATAGTAATAAAGCCCCAAACTAATTGTGGCCCCAAGAAATAAGAATGAATCAAGCTCTGGCTCAGGGGGTCCATAAGGCCTCCCGGATGTGGATAGTGCGAATAAACAAGGAACATGAATCAAGTACTCGGGGTCCTACGGGACACAAGTGAGCATGAAAAACCAAATAGCAGATATTGCTCACCGGTGCCTCTTTCATTAGTTATCCCATTACTACTCATGTTAAGTTGTTTAGGTACCTCATGATTCATCAGACACTCACATACCCTACACGTGCTTTTCTACGACTCGCATGGCTCAAACAACTCCTGTAGTAATGGCTCATGGGATGGAGGAACAAGCTTCGGTGGGGTTTAAAAGTAAAGGCTATGCAGTACTTGGGATTCCATTTAATGCAATCGCGACTCAATGATGCAAGAATAAGATAGAGGCAATAGATACTATATGTATGCAAGCATGTGGTAGTGCTTGCCTGGCAGCTCAGTTGAAGCGAGAGATGGATCTGGGTAGTACTCCTGTGATTCCTGGTAATTCTCCTGCTGGGCGTCTATTCGAAGAAGAACCAAACAAACAAGGGCCCACATAAATAAAGTGCACAAGCATATGAATTAAAATGCGTCAAGCAAACAAGCATGCCATGATGAATGCTGCACAATTTACATGGCATTAAAGTAGCATGGCAAATATGAGGTGTGGGTACAAGAAATAAAGCATTTTATTAATTATTTAACCAAGTTTTATTGCCATAAACAGTTCAGATTTTTAATAATGACATGATGCATGCTTCAATTCAGAACTAGGACTGCATAGATGGAACAGGCTCGTCGCGCTGATCGATTTAGACATATTATTTGCCAAAATTGGAGTTATAGAATTAAAGTTATTAATTTAATAAGAAAAAGGGCATTTTATTGTAATTTTAATCATCTCGAAATTTTAAAGTGTTCAAACATTATTTTGAATGGCATATTTGAATTCCTCACATTTTTCTGATTCAAAAGCATATATTATATGTATTGTTTGGATTTATAATTTGAAAGTTATTTAAAATCTGATTTGAATTTGAATTTAAACAATTTTGAATTTGTTTTGTTCAAACAGCTAAGTAGGGAAACTTTTATTACTCAGCCCGACCCAGCCACAGTCGCTGATGGGTGGGCCTAGCTGCTAGGCGAGGACACACGTGCGCGGAAAAGCTTTTCTCACCGCGGCCTGACCTAGCTACTGCGATTGACAGGCGGGGACCAGCGGCTACGGGCCCACGTGACAGCGGCTAAGCCCGTAGAGGCTGACAGGTGGGGAATGCGCTGGACCGCGGGTTAAGAGTGTAGAAAGGCGGGTGCCTTTTTGTAAAACGACCCGCGTTGATGACAGGTGGGACCTAGCTGGACCGCAGCTTGAGCCGGCAAAAGGCGCAGGGGGTTAGGTGCAAAAAGGGGGTGCGATACTATTTTTCTTCTTGTTTTACTGACGAAACTGAAGGACGCGTGCGGCGACAGCGCGCGCGCGGCGCGGTGGGGATTCGAACCAGCGACCGTCCGCTTGCGCGCATGCGGCGGCGACCGCTGCGGTGGATGGGGGTTGGTGCTAAGGAGCAGATCGGCGACTAGGTAAGCGGTACGCGACTTAGAGTCGGCAGACGCCGGCGGCCGACGGCGCACGGAGAATGTTCGTCGAAACGTATGACGCAACCAGGAAGCGACGGCGACGGAGAGGGTGTCTGGGAGGGAGTTTGGCTTACCGCGAGGCTGCTGGCGGTGGTGGTTCAGGCAGAGGAGCGGGCGATCGTCGACGTAGCAGGCGGCCGGCCGGAATTAGGGTTCAGGCGGCGTCGTGGTACGGTGGCAGAAGCGGGGCTCCTCCTCCTCGCTGGCACGTCCAGGGTAAAGCAGAGGGTCCTCCTCGTTCTCCTCGACCACCTCCACGACGCGCGTGCTGGCCGGAACGAGGAGACGCCGGTGGTACTGGCGGTGGTGGACGGCGAGGAAGAAGACTGGTGGCAGGGAGAGAAAAGGGCCGGCGCAGTGGCTCGGGGTAGATCTGGGCGAGGCAGAGGAACGAGAGGGGTGGATAGCAGAGAGGGAGAGGGAAGAGGGTCGCCGTGGGGATCGGGTTGGGAAAAAGGTGGTCTCGGCCACCTTTAGCCTCTCCTCCCTCACGTGCTTGTCGTGCACGGCCAGGGCAGGGCAGGGGCTGCCAGGTGGGGACGGCGAGGTGTGGAAGGCTGGCTCGGGCTGGTGGGGTAGCTTTGACAGGGAGGGAGAGAGAGAGGCCGAGAGGGGAGGCTCGGGTAGCTCGGCTAGGTTAGGAGGAGCTCGGGTTAGCTAGGTGGAGGCTCGGTTATGGTTTTGTTAGGGTTGGGGTAGGGGTTAGCTGAGGTGGGCCATCATGGTAGAGAGAGGAGAGAGAGCGAGAGAGGTGAGATGAGGTTAAAGGTTAGGGTTTAGCTTAGATCTAAGGTTAGGGAGAAAACAAGAAACTAGGGTTAGGGTTTTGATTAGGTGTTTAGGTTTTTATACATGTTGATAAGATCAATCCAAGAGGAAAAATGAGGGCTTGAATTTAGCTTAAGGTGAGGTGAAGGTGAACCCAAGAAAAAGAGAGAGGAATGGGAT
The DNA here is from genome assembly GCA_910589775.1 of Avena eriantha. NCBI lineage: Eukaryota > Viridiplantae > Streptophyta > Magnoliopsida > Poales > Poaceae > Avena > Avena eriantha. The sequence goes on from CAJUXJ010001077.1 coordinate 24,848, forward strand.
TTATAGAAAAGACCTCATTTGATCATGCATGAAGAAAAATAAAATGGTGTTGAGGAGAATATGGGGATGGTGGAGAGGGATGGAGATGATCCACAAAGAAAAGAACCAATAAAACCAAGAGGAATCAAATGGGCTAAAGATGGTGGTACTCTTGCATGGCCCATGCAAAATAATAAATGCCATGTTTTATTTTGTGAAAACAATAATAATAATAATATGGCATTATTCTTATGCATTCCTAAGAAGTGGAATAAAGGTCAAGCAAAAAGGAGTTAGGATTAGATCCACCCCAACCCACATGAGCTAAAATAAATATCAAAAGAAAAAGAATTACAAGCTCATGGGTTAATTGAATGGTGGAATTATAAGGTGGTGAAAAGAAAGGTGATGGAGTTGAATAAAAGATATGCCCCCAACTCAACTTGGGCATTAAACAATATATCAATAACCAAATACAATATCAAGAGGCAAATACAATTAATAATGCATATGAGAGAAGAATCAAAGAACAAAGGGTTTTATATGATGCTCAAATGCAAGGTGGCATGATGACATGAGCATGATATAATTATGATGCAACAATTATATATAGGAAGTAGCCATTATATTACTAGACCAAGTAGCATTACAATTGTTAGACAATTGGGATGCTACAACTCTCCCCTACTAAACAGGAATCTCGCCCCGAGATTCTAGGAAGAAGAAGAAGACTCAAAGAGGGTAGGATACTTGGCACGGAGTTCATCTTCACGTTCCCAAGTGGCTTCATCAACGGAATGGTGCGACCATTGCACCTTGCAGAACTTAATGGACTTGTTGCGAGTCCTTCTTTCTGCGACTTCTAGAATTTTTATGGGGTGTTCTTGATAAGACAGATCTTCTTGGAGATTGATGAGTTCATGGTCCACGGTCCTGCCGGGATCCTTGAAGCACTTCTTGAGTTGAGAGATGTGGAAAACATCATGGACTTTGAGTTGTTCAGGGAGCTCAAGAGCATAAGCAACTTCTCCTCTTCTTCCACGAATTTTGAAAGGACGGATGTATCTAGGAGCCAGCTTTCCTTTGATACCAAAGCGGTGCGTGCCTCTCATGGGAGTGGCACGAAGGTAAACGAGATCACCAGGAACATACTCCATGTCCGTGTGCTTTCTGTTCATAATTGCTCTTCTGGCGACTTTGAGCAATCTTCAGATTTTCAAGAATGATGTGAACTTTCTCCTCCGCTTGAGTTACAATGTCGGGGCCAAACAATATTCTTTCACCTGCGCCCGACCAACCAATCGGAGTTCTGCATTTGCGACCATAGAGAGCCTCAAATGGTGCCATCTTTAGACTTTTATGGAAACTGTTGTTGTAAGAGAATTCAGCATAAGGAAGCCATTCTTCCCACTTCATGCCGAAAGAGATAACGCAAGCACGGAGCATATCTTCTAGAATCTGATTGATCCTTTCAACTTGTCCTTGCGACTAAGGGTGGTAGGCTGTGCTGAAGTTCAATTTTGTTCCCAAAGCATTATGGAAACTTCCCCAGAACTTGGAAGTGAAGATGCTTCCACGGTCTGAGCTGATCTCAAGAGGAACTCCATACAGAGAGACAATTCTGTTGATATAGAGCTCAGCCAACTGAATTGCAGAAATTGTTTCCTTGACGGGAAAGAAGTGAGCTACTTTAGAAAGCCTGTCGATGACAACAAAGATTGCATTGTTGCCCTTCTAGGACCTTGGAAAACCAGTGATGAAGTCCATCTCTACTTTCTCCCATTTCCATTCCGGAGGCTTCAGTGGCTGTAGAAGGCCGGAAGGTTTCTGATGGACAGCTTTAACTCTGCGACAAACATCACACTACGAGACATACTTGGCACAATATCGTTTCAAACCAGGCCACCAATATTGTGTTTTCAAGTCCATGTACATCTTAGTGCTGCCAGGGTGGATAGAAAGAACAGAATCATGCGCCTCCTTGAGAACTTGTTCTCTTAAACCCGGGTAGTTCGGAACAAACATCCGATGTTCAAAGAAAAGAGTGCCTTGGTCGTCAACGTGGAAAGACTCATACTTCGGAAGCTGAATGTTGGAGATGATCTTTTTAGTGTAAGGATCACCAAGTTGAATGGAGCGAACTTTTTCTTCCAAGAGAGGTGTTGCCAGAAGGTTCAGAAGATACCCTTGATCCACAATTTCAAGGTTGAGCTTGCGGAACTCCTCGCACAAGAGAGGCTATTGTTCTTCCACCATGAGATTGTTAACATAAGCTTTTCAGCTGAGAGCATCGGCCATGACATTGGCTTTGCCCAGAGTATAGTTGATGGTCAAATCGAAATCATTGATTGTTTCAATCCACCTCCTCTGACGAAGGTTGAGGTCAGGATGTGTGAAGATATACTTCAGACTCTTGTGATCAGAGAAGATCTCACAACGGTTGCCAAGAAAGTAATGCCTCTATAGTTTCAAAGCAAAGACAACTGCTGCGAGTTTGAGGTCATGTGTAGGATAGTTGATCTCATGCGTCTTCAACTTTCGAGAGGCATAAGCAACAACTTGCTTTTCTTGCATCAGGACCGCACCCAATCCTTGCAATGAGGCATCATAGAATATCTGGAAAGGCTTTGATGTATCTGGAGGAACCAAGACTGGTGTGGAAGTGAGCTTCTCTTTGAGTGTTTCAAAGCTTGCTTGAAATGCAGGAGTCCAAAGGTATTTCTTGCCTTTCTTGAGGAGATCGGTAAGAGGCTTCACAATCTTCGAGAAGTTTTGAACGAAGCGATGACAGTAACTGGCCAAACCAAGGAAACTCCGGACTTCTTTGACATTTATGGGTGGAAGCCAGTCCATAATTGTATTAATAGTTTCTGGGTTGACGGCAATGCCCTTGGCAGAGATGACGTGACCAAGGTAGGTGACTTGAGGCAGCCAAAACTCATACTTTGAGAACTTTGCATACAGGCGGTTCTCACGAAGCTTGTTTAGGACACAACGAAGGTGTTCTTCATGTTCTTCCTTTGACTTAGAATAGACTAGAATGTCATCCAGATAGACCACAACGAACTTATCAAGATACTCCATGAAAACCGAGTTCATAAGCCTCGAGAAGATGGCAGGTGCGTTGGTGAGACCGAAAGACATGACCGTGTACTCATACAGGCCATAGCGGGTGGTGAAAGCTGTTTTGGGAACATCTTCCTTGCGAATCTTGATTTGATGGTAACCACTTCTCAAATCAATCTTAGAGAATACCACAGCTCCAGCTAGCTGATCGAAGAGATCATTAATCCGCCGAAGGGGATATTTATTCTTGATGGTTTTAGCATTGAGTGCCCGATAGTCAACACAAAGTCTATCAGTCTTGTCTCGCTTCTTCACAAAGATGGTTGGACTACCCCAAGAAGAAGTACTGTGCTGAATGAAACCCAACTTCTCTTGTTCATCCAACTGACGTTTGAGTTCAGCCAACTCAGCAGGACCCATTTTATAAGGCCGCTTGGAGATAGGAGCGGTACCAGGTTCAAGTTCAATGACAAACTCGACCTCACGATCCGGAGGTCATACCTGGCAACTCTTCAGGAAAGACAATCTGGGAACTCACAGACTACAGGAACACTCTGAATACCTTCCATAGCATCATCATTCAGAGCCGCCAAAGAGTAAAGCTGAATTGCAGGAGTCAGACTTGGGAGAATAGACTATATGGCCTTCAGGAATTTTAGAGAAACCGAACGTTTAGCACAATTAATCACAGCTGCATTTGCTGTTAACCAATCCATGCCCAAGATAACATCAATATCAGAATTTCCAGAATAATTAAGGAAGCCGGAAACGAAGAGCCACCAATCTCAATTTGATTGCCATGGCTGATATGAGCAGCCCTCATGTTTGACCCAGGAGATTGTACCACAAGACGATGCAGTAAAGGAACCATAGCCAGATCTTGTTCATGCGCAAACTTGTGAGAAAACAAAAGAATGCGAAGCACCAGAATCAAACAAAACTCGTGCAGGAACTGAGTTAACATGAAGCATACCCATCACAACTCCAGGTGCATGCTCAGCTTGAGCGGCGTTGACACAGTTGGCACGAGCAACCGTAGACCCAGGCTTAGTGTTGATGTTGAGAGCCCGAGGTGGAGGTGCACGAACCATAGAAGAACTTGCCGCATGTCTTGGAGGTGGTGGTGGAAGAGCTTGTTGTTCATAGGACAATTCCAGTGCTGATGCCCAGTGTTTCCACAAGTATAGCAAGCACCAGGTGGACGTGGAGCAACGTAGCCAGGACTCCGCCAGGCGCTCTAGGGTAGTTGTGGT